>JAOEGS010003124.1:4899-50911 GCA_025447755.1 Corythornis vintsioides | reverse complement strand
AAAAAAAGAGGCTGCCTGGAACCATTGTATTTAACCTCAAGACCCACATTCTAACCCAAAACTTTGCCTGGAGGAGGGACTTATGCACTGAAATTAATTCAATTCACAGAAATACCTGTAATAAAGAAATCCTTTGAAACATGCACATTTCCTAACATTATTTCCCAACATTTCTGTGTCAGCAGCAGAACTGAAGGGCTGTGGTTACTCTTTGCTCAATCTGTACTTTCAGGACAACACTACCAACTGGGATCACAAACAGTATTGGATCTATGTTGCCTAGCATGTGGAGCATCATTTATTGTTGTATTTACCTTTAATTTAAAATGGGTATTTATAATCTAGCTATTGAAGTGGGAAGGAAACTACAGGCTCCTGTTTATTCCTAGTAATAAAAGTACAACCAGGCTATTTTTTAAAACAGCAGCAACCTATAAAAATTAAAATTAGAAAGTCAAATGAGGATAATATCCCATTCCATGGTGTTTATCAAAGGCTTATAGCTGTAATCAGTGGCTGAAACAGAAAGGTTGGTAAAAGCTGATTTGCCATCTGAGCACTTCAAATAAGCACCAAAGCACTTGCTGTGAAGAAGTGGAACAAAATAGAGATTTACCATAACTTCCACATTTTCATTTGGGTACTTCAGCCCCTTCTGATCATCAGCACAGAAATGAGGAGACTTTAAAGGGCCATTTTCTACAGCATTTTACTCCGAAAAGGATGATTTAACATTATCAAGAATGGCAGAAGAAAACCTGTAAAGTGTCAAAACCAGATGTTAGGTAAGACCCCCAAGCTCATTTTCTTTGATGCAATCGGCACTGATTTCAGTGAAATTATTCCCACCTTGTGGCTATGGGCAGAAAATTCCCCTTTATCCCTGACAGTAGACACACTTTTAGCCTGAAGTTTGCAACATAACTCTAAATTTAATAGATGCCTCAGCTGATAAACTTTGGATTTATCAGAGACAGCAAAACCAGAGTTTTTCAGCTGGACTCCGTCGTGTGCAATGGATTTTGTGCCATAAAATTTCACATCTGGTGGATGTAAAATGATGTGTGCTCTAATTTCATTACTATGAAAAGATTTTAACCTTTCAATGTGCTTCAATATAACATTGGTCAATGCAGAGAGTGAAGGGAATTTCAGGGAATGTCATTAATTGATCCAAGAGTAACTAGGAAAATAAAAGTTGTCGATATAAGAGCAAGGAAAACCTGCAGCAATTTCTGAGTATCATGATACATTGATTGGTGACATTAAGTGAAAATTCTGTAATATGCCACTAGAAGTATCAAACACTTTTAGCTGTGAAGGTGGATACTCACTGGGACAATTTACTGGGTATATATTGAATTGTCTACCTCTCTCAGTCTTTAATCAAGGCTAGATACTTCTCCTTAAGAGTTCAGAGCTCAATAAAGATGCTTGTGATTGTGATTCTATGGCCTGCATGACAAAGGAGATCACAGTGGATTATTGTGCTGATCTCAGCTGTTCCTAAAATATCTCCAGCTCCTCCACAGCAAAGTTACTTTCAGCATTATAAAACTGAGAAATTATCTATTTCATGGAGCTATGGCAACATGGAGCTATTCTGCAAAAAATACTTCAGAGAGAGATATAGTGCCATTGCAGAAAGCTCAGGGAAATGTTGGAGATGGAAGACTATTTTCCGTTCACATCCTCAGCTCTTTTTAAAAAGTTATGTACTGATTAAGTGCTAGAATGTAAGGGAGGAAAAGGAAGCTCACAGGATGATTCCAAGTGCTTGTGATTCAAAAAGGTGAAAGAAAATGCAATGAAAATTAAAAAAAACCCAAATGGAGAGACTCAGATTAGAACTGATTAGAAGTCCAAATTAAAATTTTATATATACTGCACAGTCCCTCTCAAATGGCAGGTGGATCCATGGATCTCCAACTCCAGGACCCATAGCACTCTAGACAGATCAACAGTTTCTTTTGCAATGTAAATGTGAATATCTGCTGTGTCCATTTAATTGCATTGCAGGAAAAGACACAAGGAAGCTTTTATGCTTTCTGCAGTCATCTCAAATGGGCCCCAGTTATCCCTCAGTTATTCCCCAGCTATCCCAATTTCTGTCCCAGATGCTGGTTGGGAGAGTGCTGGGGTGCAAGTCATCCTGGTGCTGGGATGGCTGAGAACAAGGAGATAAGTTCAATAGCAGAGATGCACCTTAAGCACCAGGTTAATCCAAAAATGTGGATTCTTTTCATTTCTAAACAAAACAGGTGCTGGGGAGGGGGTGATGGGAATAAGTGGCACCATGTATCCCTATGCAGGCTTCCATCCCCTACCTTGGTGGAGAGTCTACACTCTTTTTTGAAGCCAGAACCAAGAGCAATTTTAATTCTGTTTCTTCCAGGTTCTGCTAAGAATTCATCCAGAGCTCTTCTGACACAGAAGAGCTCAAATAACCAGAGCATGGCTACTCTTTCCAGGGAAATGCTGATAGTGCCCTATGCCCCAGAGTGAAGTTTTTCTGCATTCCAACAGCTTTGATTTCTCTTGCTGCATCATGCTTCAAGTAATTGAGCAACACTATAAAAGGGGCACATAGAGAAAACAAGGAAAAAATTGAGACATCCATTACCAGCACAAGAATATTACTTTGACTTTTCAGCTCTGTGAATTAGAATTCCTAATTCCATTGAGTAGTGAAATCACGGACCTCAGAGAGTTACTAGTTTGGGACCATTATTATCCCTCTCTCTACTAATCCTTCAGTGTTCTGCAGGTAATAAATAGCCTGCCTCTCTTTTATTCTCAAGAGAAAACCATCTTCTCTCCTTTTACTCTGAAAATAACCTTTTCTTTTGTGTGATCAAACTGGTTAACACTGCTAATTAAATTCAGAGCAGTTGTTTTCAGTCTGTGTTTAACTTTGAACTTTCCTACCCGATTTGGATGCAGCAAAGAATTTATACTCAAAAGCCTGTGATTTTTTTTTTCCAGCTACACTAGTTGATCTAATGAAAGAGATGACCTCTTTATATAAAACTTGTATTTTAAATTGGATGTGCTGTAAATTCATGTTATTAATGTTATCCTGCAACCAGAGTTGCCAGTTTTCACAAGGGAGATTGCATCATTAGACCTCAAACTTGAGACCTCATACTTGAGACCTCATATTGCTTCATTAGTAGACAAATTATTATTTTTTCCACACTAAAATGACATCTGTGAGAGCATCAGCACAGCTTATGTCTAGGTGGCTCCATGGTTTAAGAGCTATAAATGGCTAACCTCAAAAAGATCTGAAGTTGCTTATGTATTGCATGCTGCTGTTGCTGTCATTCCTGCTATAATTATACCACCAAACACACTTTTGTGATCTGCAGAAAACTGACACAAGGATATATGTTTTTCTTTACTTTTTATACAGAGTAATTTTATGGTCTAATGTGTCTTCAAGGAAAACAATAAGATTAGATCTTAGACTTATAAATCATACTTGAAAAAAATTCTACATAATTTCTCTGAGTACGTAGCATCTTATAATTTCAATAGAAAGTCACTGAAATCACTAGGAACATTTATGTCACAAGCACTGCTTGTGGGAGTACATACATAGCAATTTAGATACAGCAGATATGCAACAATTTGCTTATCTCTGTCTGATTTTTTATTTTCCAGTTGAAAAGTAGCATTCTAAATTCAAGCACAAACCTGTTTGCCTGGTGGCATTTTGTTTTATACTGACAAGCCATCACACTCTATCATTCCCTCTTCCTGGTATGGTGGAAAACAGCAACTAAGGCAAAATAATTCTTTAAACAGCTTCTGTTTTAAAGTAAGACTAGAAATGTGACAAAGTGAATAGGTCTCAGTCTTCGGGCAAGGTTTGTGAGATATACTGATTTATTAATATGGGAGTATATGGCTGGGGTACCACTGTGACATTGAGGGCAAAGAATACAATTTCAGAATCAATCTTTATGAACAATTACACATTTTAAATGAAATTAATTAATTAAAATAGTAATTTTTTTAGGATTCAGGATTTGGAATGATCTGACTGCCACTGAATGCAAATATTCATGCAGTCCACATATTATAGGAAAGAGGTGCCAACTCTCTGTAGCTAAATGGTTTCTTCTTACTGACAGCCTCCAAACCCCATGTAGATTCATCTGAACTATAGAGTTATACAAATTTTTACACCAGCTTGCATTCTAAGAACAATTTTCTGATCAAAATCACCTCCCTTCCTAGACCTGCAAGCTCTTCAGGCCTTTGAAACTTGCAGACCTCTGCTACTGACTATATTTAGGTGTGATCTTTGTTGGCTGTGATGTACAAATTAATGTTCTGGGGATCCCTTGCTGGAAAGGATGATTCTTAAGAGACAGTACCTGCTTGGATAGATTGGAAGGCAAAGGAAACCCAAACCTACCTATATTGGCAGTGTAGCCTCATCATGAGCACATAGACTAAAACAAACAGCATAGTCATAATTTTTCTGTAATATTAATGTGCAATTTTCTTTTTAATATTTAAAATGTCCTTGGAGTAATTTTCACATTTCATTTGCTGTATGATACAGATGAATCATTTCATTGTACGATTAATTGCTGTTTCTTTGAGTATTGCCATGTGCTTTGTATTAGACAGATTGCTAATATGTGTTAAGTGTTTGAGTTCCTGCCACCATGACCCGTTCTAAATCTTGAATGTTGTATCTAGAAACACACAAAATTATCAGCCTAAGTTTTATGTCTCCTTTGAATAACATCTACCTTATCTCTCTCACTCTGCTGCCCTGATGCATCATGTTCTTTTGTTTCTCCACTTATTTCAAAGGTGGGTTGAATCAATGCTATTCTCTGCAGTGTATTATGATGTTTATTAGAAAGGAAACAAACTATTTGGGTTCACCAACTTCTCAGCTGAAGTTTACTTCTCCACTTAAAAGTACATTCATTGATGACAAGGAGTTTTAAAGTGTAAAAAAAAAATAAATGTTCACCCTGAAGCATTTAAGTCTAAAAAAATTCCTTGAAACATAGATTATATTTCACAGTTGGTGCCATCAGTCTTTTTTACTTGTTAAATAACAAATGGTATTTTTGAGAAATGGTTTACATAATGGAAAGTTGCTCCCATTCTTCCTCATCCAAGCAGTATGAATTATGTATAAATAAATTGAGAGTGTATGCATTTTAAATAGAGACAAGACTTACCACAGTTGCACTTCTCAACGAGCACCTCCATCTCCCCACCTGCATCTGCCAGAGACCTGACCTTCCTCCTTTTGCTTTTTTAATTCTCTTTTGGCATAGGACCAGCCAAACTTGCAACGTTGCTGAGGAACACAAAGCAACTGCTGCTCTCACCTGAAAAAAAAATAGTAGGGGTGATGGTGAGGAGACAGGAGTCCTGCTGAGAGGCCTTGCTACCAGCTTAATAGGTTTGTGTAATAAGCACAAGCATTCTGTGTAGTAGAAATGCACATGAAAGAGAAGGCAAAAGATTTGCTAATGGTGTAATGAGCATAATTAACCCTGTAAAACATTAATAAATAATTTGACATGTTTGCCAATGAGATATTGCCAATGTTTTGGCATCAAGTGTCCTTGAAGGCAAATTGTATAGTATAAAATACTCAGGAAAATTGATGTTTGACAGTTCTATGACAGCTGATAGTGGAGTGCTGTAAATGGAGTGTTAACAATCACTCAATATTTTGGAAAAGATCTAATTTTCAATTATCACTTAACAGGAGCACACAGATAGATTAAAACTAGCCACATGCTTGGTGATGGAATTCCACGGGATAAAATCTCTGGTGTCTATCATGTGTTTTCTTCTGGACAAGCCTGAGAGACTTTAGTTAAAAAGCTCTCTTGATTTTGGTAATAAAAAGCATTTATTATGCATCTTCTGTGAATAGAGACACTATTTCATGTCATAATTTCCATGTTCTGGTCAGTAGGATGAGTGTGTAGGTAGAGGATGGATGGCTCTTATCCAGATTATCAGTCATGAGCAGTTAACAGGTTTCCTGGTGATCAGAATTTTTAGAATACTTTGAATTAATTTATTATCTCAGATGGGACCATTGAAACTTGAGACTGTCAAGGTCTGAACCCTGTATGGTTCGATCTGAGATAAGCAGTTTGATGCTGAAAGAAACCCCCATTTCATCTTGATGAATAAAGGGACAACAGGCCAACCTCTGCAAAACACAGATGAAAACCACAGTTAACCAGAAACAGCAGCATATTAAAAAAAAAAAAAAAAAAAAAAGCAAATAAATTGGAATGGTCTTGGCTGTACCTGCATTTTTTTTCCTGAAGTTTTAACACTAAAATATTGAACTTCCAGTTTCCATAGCAATGTGTCAGTGGTGCAGTGGTGCTCATAAAAAGTGAAAAGATCGTTGTTTTCTCTCAGTAAAACAAATTCCCAAGGAAATAAGAACAGATGGAAGAAAACAGAAACATCTTGAAACTATTATTATTTAGGGATAGGAGATCTTCATAAGTTTTAGGGGGCTGGTTTGAATAAACACTTAAACTTCTAAAGTCTCATTTGTGTCTTATTCAAACCATCACAGCTTGCAGATGTTAGTACCAAGAGAGGTTTCCATCTTTCCATTTATTCTTCTTCTAGTATCCCAATCATTTCTAGATCACTCCCCAGCTCACTGCTCCTCAGCAAGGAGGTTTTTTTTGGATATATGGGGACAAAACCAAGTCACCCTTGAATATGTACCTAGAGAGGCTGTGGAACTGCTGCCCCTGAGGATTTTCAAGACTCAGGGTGGCCAAGCCTAATTCTGAAGTGAGTTCTGCTCTGTGCAGTATGTTGTGGATAAACCCTAGGGGTCCTTACCAATCTAAACTGATTTGTGATTCCATGATTTTATTCTTGATATGTTTCAACAGATAACCTTCCTGTTCATCAGCTTGCTGTCACAGTGGAAAGACCCACCAATGGGAATGCTGACTGAGGAAAGTTCTCCAGGTTCTTTTCCATCTCCTTCTTTATAATCCTATCATCTCTACAGATGACAGACAGTGGCAGCCAGATGCTCTCTGCAGAAGTTAATCTACATAACATTATTTGACCATGTTGCTAATCCAGTAAAGACCCCAGTTGATTTTAGTTATCTCTGAAGATCTCACTGCAAATCTTCAGACTTCTTCCTACCTCTCAACACCTCCTTGAGATCATAACTTGAATGAGACTCTAATCTCAAGGATGAGGGTTTTTCCTTCTATTGCCAGTGTCTGGGTACATGCAGGGACTGTGCAAATGAGTAACACTAATAAGGAGGTGTGAATGAATTACTGAACTGAAATGATTAATCTCACTGAAGGTGTTGGGTCATCTGGCTGCTGCAGACATCATGGCACTGAGTGTAATGCTCCCATACATGTGGCTTTTGACCACAAGTAGAAAAGAAATCATTTTACATTTCAAAGTGCATGAAGCAGAGTGCTAGCTGTGTTCTGAACAGAGCTAAAAGATCATCTTAGAGGAGATGGGAGGAAAAAGATTACAGAGGGCTTCACACAGGGCATTTGTTTTAACTTTCTAATAGCTTATTTACAGTACAGTTAGTTTAGTTGATAGGCACTGTAATGACTTTTTTTTTTTTCTGTTACCTATTACAAGCATGCTTATTCAAGACTAAAAATCTGCTGAGCATTTCAGCTGCTTGAAGTGAAAATAAGGCTGAAAACAAAAGGAAAATCCATTTAAAAACCAAAAATCTTGTCCTGAGTTAAATTTTATACTATGCTTGGAAAACTGCAGGTTCAATATAGCTGGAGCTTTATTATTATTGAAGCACACATTCTGTTTAGGGAATGGTGCAGGAATGACTGAGAACCCTTCTCTGACCCGAGGAGAATGGGAACAGTCCTTGCTCAAGCTACACACATGAGTATCACTTAACATTGTGCTGCTGTTTGGAATAAAAGATGTCAAGTGTCTGTATAACTCTCTGACTATTGTTCAGAAGTGTAGGTGACCAGAAGAAGTGTCTCTGTACACAAATATTTGTCTGTATTTCCCATCAATGACAACTGCTTGAGAAGGGATTTCTGCCTCTGCCTGCTTTGTTTATAAAAAAACTCTCAAATATCCTGGATCTGGGAATCCAGGGGTCATTATAATATGAATACTACCAAATTATACTTTTCTATGAGAATGAAACTCTGAAAATGCAGTCATGTTCTAGGTTTACATCTGCATCCCTGCTCTATGCAGTGTAGGAAGCAGCAGGCTCCTAGTTCTGGCCCTTTACCTGCTTCCTTCCCCCTCCCTGAAATATTTATATATATTTTCTAAATGAAAAAGCCTAACAAGAAAGTAATAAGGCATTTATTCCATCAGTAAAATGCAACCCAACTAATAATTGTATTTTGCCTAATTTACAATGGCATGCTAAACAGTGACAGTGCTCATTAGGCAGAAAAAATAGTGCACTTGATGTTGCATTCAAAACAAAAATTTAATTCCCAATTTCTCTATCTGTGTCTCAAATCTTACACAGGCTCAGTTGCAACCATTCAGTTCAGTCATTATGATGTTTATAAGGGATGAATTGTTCTTGAATGGTTTCCCAAATATATTAGCTTAAAAGGGGCTTTATTCAATGTCAACATAAATGCTGGAAAGATGGAAAATGCCAGGACTACAATCCCCAGAGCAGGGATTCAGGCCTGGAAACATCAAACAGGCCTGTTCTATAAAGTGATGCTTTGCTGAATTTGGGCCTGGTTCAGGGCATGTTTCTTTCCCTGCTCAATCAGCAGATTGTAATTTAATGTCTAATACTTTTCCTCTTGGAACACTAACAGAAAGAAGCAATATTAAAGGGTGTATGAAGCCTGGGCTCCAGAGAACTGTCTGGATCTTGTCAGGATCACATCAGCTCATCAGACTGAGAGCATCAGGAGCCCTGGCACATGAGTTTGGAGGAAGCAGAGGAATTATGTCCATCTCCTAACTTTTCCCTGACTCATAGGGGTACAACAGTTTAAATCTATATTCTCATACAGCCCAAAGGATGGTTCACAAACCCCCTGCTAAGTAGCTGGATATAATAACTTTTTTTTTTTTAGATCATTTACAGCCATGTTTAACCTTCTATGTTATATTGAAGTACATCAGACCAGGGGTAAAGGGATTGGTGATGAATAAACTGTATTTAGGCATCACAAGAATGAAACTTCAACACCTCATGTTTCTGGGGCTACCCAGCACCTCTGTGCCTGTCTCCTCCTTTCCTCTCCCCTCTCTGTTCCCTGGTATGGTCCCAATGACCTGTGCAAAGTCCAGGATTCTGTGATCTTGGGCAGGAATGAGTTAAAGGGCACATGTCTCTCTTCCTAAATCAGAGGGAGAGGCTGATTACAGCAAGGATCAGGATCAGCTGTTTTAACATGTCCCTTTGCCATGGGACTCTGCCATGAAACCAAAGCAGGACACACTGAAGACTTATTTCTTGTCAAGAGGTGCAGATGGGAATCTATCATTAAAAATCAGAATTCTTTGCATTGACAAATCTTTCCTTCAAAAATCCTGCATCTCTCTTTGAGAGTGGACTGTCAAGTGGTTGGTGTGGAGAAGAGCCAGTCACAGTCACATCACCAAGGACAACCTGTCTCCAATCTCCCTTGGATGCACAGAGGACATGGGCATACTGTCTAAAAAGGTGCTGGAGTTTGGCTCAGTTTGTTTTTAAGAGCCTTCTAATTTATTTGTTTGTTTATTTATCTGATGATCTTCTCCAATAAGAGCTATGGAAACGTTTTTCCCATTTATTAGCCTTGTCTAACCATTTTGAAACTGCTCTGCAGATTGTATCTGTTGCAGTGAATTACTTTCCAAATTATTATTTTCTGCCATCAATCATACGTTATCTTTTCCACAGCTGAAGACATATCTTGTCACTTCTTTTATGGAACAGTATACCAATTAAATTTGATTTCTACTGTTATACACTACGTTCAGATAATTTTAATATACAGGGTATAATTTTCACTTCTCAAAACCTTAAGAATAAAATCAGATACATTTTGGGAAATGATAGGTTAAGCAGAACCTCCACAACATTAGGTGTAAAAAAAAAGCAAACACCATGATTCCTCTCATTGGTTTGTAACAGTCAAGATACAGAAGCTCAGAGCTACTGTTGGTAATTCTCATGATAATTTAAAATTATTGCACATTAAACTCTCTATCAGTCACCACAATGACTGTGCTGTAATAAAGCACAACTTTATTTTGACTGGAAAACACAAGCTTGGGGGTTTTCTTTTAGAATTTAACTGAGGATTTTTACTGCATTCCTTTCTTGCCTTCTTTCCTTCTCACTCCTACAACTGAATCTCTCATATTTATATTTTTCCTGCTTTCTGAGATTTCCTACTGAGAGGACATATAACCTGTTTAAAATCTATGTCTGGACACAGAGAGGAATTGCCTTTAGTATCAGGTTCAGTCTACCATTATGAATTCTGTCAGCTTCTCCAGCTACTCAGCCCTTGGATATGAGGATAGAAAGGAAAATAGGAATGCAGAAGAAAGGCAACAAAAATATTTCAATGACACAAACTGCTATATAATTATATAGGAAAAGTTTGTGAAAATGAAATGGATAAAATAGAATGGTTTTGGAATGAGTCAATGCAACAAGAATCATACAGATGAGATGAGGATCTTGGTATATCTATAATTTTCTGTCAAGATATTGCTGACTGGTGCTAAATTGAAGCATAACATGGACATTATTATCACAATACATTTCCACACATACTGGCCACTGCCTAATAGCATTTTGCTTTGAGATGGAGATGCAGCTGATCATTGTAGCCCAAGACAATTCCTGGAGATTTCTTCAGTTAGATTACCTTTCACAAAGCAAGAAAACAAAGTTTGATATCTTCCTCAGAGGAGATTCATCAACCAGCACCCCCCAAGTCCTCTCACAGATGCCCATAGATAAAATTATCTGTAGAGTCATGAAGATTCAATCCATTAAAGAAAAATGAAGGAAACTTGCAGGTGAAAAATAACATTGAGTGGGAAAAAGAAGCATTTTTACATGGCAAAATGGGTTAGAGTACAATCCTTCCTCCCCTTCCAAAATCTTGAAGAGGAAAACAATTGTAAAGGTTATGAAACAACAACAACAACAAAAAAAATCAGTTTATATGCTACTACAGGAAAAGTGACGAGTGTTATTAGATGAATTCTCACTGATACCTGTAGAGGTCTACAAAATGCAATCATGACCCTCAGAATAAAGAGTGTCACAGAGGTAATAAATACAGAAATGATGTGTAGAATTGAAGAAGCTATGACATGGTTAAAAGCTACTCTGAAAAGGAGATAACACCATGACCCATTTAAATCCAAATCTCCTAACAAAAAGATGGGAGGAGCAGCAAGAAGGGATTTTAAACAAAACAGTACCACATCATCTAGGTTAAACAACATATGGTGTGTATCAGGCAACTGCTTATTGAAGTGAGGGTAAAAGAGTGATTGATCATCTAGATCTGAAAAGAAATGCAACAATGGAAATCTACAAGTGAAGATGAATTGTGCATCAAAAGGCTCAAATGTTATAAATTAGTTCTCTCAAATGATATTTTAGAGTTAATATTTTGGTTACTTCCATCTAACAGATGGCATGGGATAAAAAAAAAAAAAATAGAAAACTTAAGGGTGACCTATATTTGATGACCAAAAAAAAAAAAAAATATGACATCAGATAGAACTTTTCCATGGTGTGTTTGTTACAAAATTAATCCCAAATTCTAATTCACAGAGGTAATCAGTATTGATGCCCGTCATAGCACCTAGTAATTAAGATTTTCTAGAGCTGAGCACTATGTTTTCTGGAAGCATGATGTTTTTACCACTAATCTATTCTGTTACAGAAAATACAGATCATTTGGAACCTAATGTAATACTTCAAGTTCTTTTGAATAAGTTCTGGTTTATAAAATAAATAAGGACATGTTCATAGCACAACAATGTCATTCCTTTTTTTTTTTTTGTTTAATGTTTTTTTTCTGTCCTGAGGCAGCTGCTTGGGAAGGCATAGATTAGTGTCAAGTTCAATGTTTTTGCTATTTTCCTAGGCTACAGTTCAGATCTTCAGAGCTTTTTCTCTCTAAACATTCTTGCATTTTGATCACAGTTTCCCCTCAGTCATGGATCAGCAAAATGTTAGAATTCCTCATGAGACTGAATTACTTATTTCCAACTCTGTTCCTAATTTTTTTGCAGGTATCACAATGAGTGGATTTCTTTCCCAGCTGTAGTGCCCCCAGTAAAATCACTGAGATGTTTAGTGTCACCAGTATGTTTGATATCCTGGGACCTCCTTCAGCTATGGAGTTATATGACAATTTCCAGCATTCATTTATTTTTTTCATGAGCTCAGTTCTCACTGTCTGCAGGAAAAATTAGGAGTTAAGGAAGGTTTGCTCATTAGCAAATCTGCAAACAGCAATGAAGCTGAATTTTCAGGAAAAAGGAACTTGAAATTGTAAAACCCTCTTACAAAAGCATCTTATTTTCTTGATTCAGAGAAAGAAACACCAGGTCCCATTTCTGAGGGGTTTTGTTTGTGCAGTTTGCAAGTAAACTGGGTCAGGGTTCGTGTGCATCAGTCACTACTTCTATATCCTAAAGCACCCAGCATTATTTTTTAGTGATGGCAACAAAGTACTGTCAATTAAATGAAACCAAAGCTGAAAAGCTGTCATAAATTTTGCTATGCAAGGGTGCTGGAGACATGCTGAGGTGACTAACTCAAGAAGGTGTCTCCTGGGGTGATATTATTTTTTAAATGGAAATGCCTCATAGCCATTTCCATTTAATAATCAAATGGAGGCAACACTTCATTTATTCTCCTTCTGTCTGAATCTTTGTTCTGGCTTTTGTATAATTAATTGAGAATATATATTAAAGTATAATAGAGTCAGTATTCTTTTTCAAGTATTTGTGTGTTTTTATTTCCTTGTGGGACAAACAGAGGCTTCTCTTTCCACTCCATATTCATGTGTAGCTTCTTTAAATCTCAGGAGGGGATGCACACATGCATGAAAGGAAACTCATAAGCATGAACAAATCAGAAACACTCAGATCTGAGGCATCTCAGATTTAAATAATCCTTATTCAGCTGTTAGAATTTTTGCTTCCTTAACCATATTTCTGCTGCTTAGAACTACCAGCAAAGTCTCTCAAGAGATACTGTAATTGCTACCTTCTGAATCCTGTGGGTTTTGGAGACAATGTGACATCTATTACTATGACAATGTGACATCAATTATTATTATTACCATTGTTCTGTGGTAAAAGGAACAGCAGGCTTGGTTTGGTTTTGAATGGCCAGATTAAGAATTCATAGCAGCAGAATCTCAGAAATTAGAAGGAAGCCAAGAGCTCTGATGAGTTTTTCTTTTCTTTACCTCCTAGCCACACTCAGAAATGACTTGTAGAAACTTGTGGCCACAGAGGTAAATGGGTTTTTCACAAGTGACACTTCTGTGTCACTATCAGCAAGGCTAGCAGGGCTCAGGCTGTCACCTCCTGATAGCTCTTGTTTGGACCAAAAGAGGACACCTACAGTTCAACAACCTGTCATCTTTGAGCAGCAATAAACTGACATTTCATTTAAGGATGGTGCTAAAAGAAAAACCTGGGTACAAACACACAGAGCTTAAATCCCTAAACACCTCTGTGTTCACAAGACAAATAGAGTCTCTGTTGATAGCCTGGCTAAGTCCTCCTGTCTGTATCTTTTCATTACACTATATTTCTTTATTGAATAGGTGACACTGGTGCATAGGAATGTTGGGGGGTTTTTTTTCTGGCTCCAGACACACAGTGGTAAATTGGACTATTTTTTTCTCTTTCAAATTTTTCCTGCACTTTGAATCCCTGACATGTGACCACTAAAGGCAGGTGACAGTGCCTTAGAAGGAGAAGTAATTCAATAGAAAGAACAATACAATACAAATAAAATCCAACTCACTGTTGATTTTAGTAGTATCCAAAGTACTGTGATGACTGGAACTTTGGTTGTGGTTCCAGTCTAGTTCCAGTATTTACTTTATAATGAAAGTAAATGGAAATTTTCCATGGAGGAAAAAGGAAAGGTGACTGTTGCAAAGACTATGAAATTGCCAAGAGTCCTTCAATTGCCTTCCATTAAAACTCTGCCTTCTTTTCTGTTCCTCAAGCTGATTGCTCCAGTTTAGTTGTTAAGGGAACTGGTAGGGCAGGATGGGGAATTTTGCAGTGGTTCTCCTCTCTGCCCCATAAAGAGAAAATAACCAAGTAAACATGTTCTGTTGGGACAGAACCCAAATTCCACAGATGTTAACATGATGCTTTTCCCAGGCATGTAGTTGTGTCCAAACAGAAATTAATGGAAAAGGAAATAAATTAAAAAAGAAAACTCAATTAATTAAAAATCAAAACCTGGATATAACAAAGAATGCTCTAAGCAATCTATAATCAGAACAACAACAGCAAAAACCACCACAACAAAAACAAAACAGAAAATGCTGGAGGTCAAGAGAAATCTGATTTCAGGTCACAAATTTGTAAAAGTTTGTCACAAAAAATATTTAGAATTACATTGCCTATATATACATGGCACTGCTTCAGGTTGGGTACTCTGCAAATCATGTTTTATCTATTTAAAAAAGAAGACGGTAGAAAACAAATAAGTATTACAATAGGCTATGGGAAACATTATTTCAAAGATACAATATAAAAGAATTTCCTTTTCTCAGACACAGTGGACATATCACATATTTCATCTAAGACTAAAGAACACGTATCTCTAAGGAACAAAATAAACACTGCTAAATGAAATCTTCCAACAGGAAAATCCCTTGTGTTCCAGTAAGCTAGGATCTGAGTTTCATAACTTGTTTCACCACAATCTGCTCAGAAATTACTAAAGACATTCCCTGGTTTTTAGACCAATGCAGTCACCCTGGCATAAAATGTACAGCTGCAATGCCTATTTCTTAGGCATCAAAAGGGAGAATGGTGAAAAGAAATGATATTGTAGACTAAAAATAAGCTGACAGTACCCCACCATGTCACTTGTAATACAAAGTCCCACATAGCTGGAAGAACCCCTCTTAAAATCAGAGGGGAAACATTTGATGGATCTGATTTGTTTTCCTTAATTTAATAAAAGTTTGGTTGGCCCAGTGGCATTAAATTAAAAAGAAGAGTGAAAAAAGAAGTTTTTGTCTCCCTAAAAACAGAACAGCTTCTGATTGTCACCCAGGTTTTAACTTTGAAAACTATTTCTTTTGGTTGAAAAGTAATTTTTGGAGTGGGTCTTTTCACCTCTGTCAGAATTCTGTATTCAGAGAAAAAAATCAACATACTTTGCTCTTGCAGTTCTTAATAAGCCAGCCTTGATGACTGGAGATTTGGGAAAAAATTTAATGCCTGTGAACAACTATAACCAAGGAGTGATGTTCCTGGAATAACCTAACCTCCTTTGCAGATGACATCTTCTTTTAATGAAGTAGCACTGACTGTTCATTCCTTTTACTGTTTAAAGAATGAAATTATTTCCTGGGATTTCACTGGAATGTAAAATTTGCACTGCTGCCTTCTCTACTTTTTTTACAATACTCAAATATGTGGCTGCTTTCAAGATGTGGGTTTGGACAGAAGAAAGTGTCAGTCTTGACTAGGATGAGTAAGTTAATGATGAGAAAAGTTTGATTTTAAACACATAGACAAATGTACCTCTGTCATTTTAAGACCTAAGCAAGGAAAAGAAATCATGTTCTTTTATGTATTATATATATATATTTCAAATTTCATTGCAACGTGTCCCCAGTAGGAAAAGAAAGAACAAGACAAAAGGTGATGAACTGCTCATGAATACTTAAAAAAAAATACACAGTGTGAAAGAAACTGGAGGTATTAACTTCCCAACTGGAGTTTTGCAGTCCCCTGAATATTAAAGGAATTTAAAGCTATTTATCTCAGAAAAAAAAAACCCTTTGCTTAATGTATAATAACTTCACAGTTTATTGTCAAGGAGAATTTTATCTGCTTATTCTTTTACACCACTTTCATCACTAATACCTCCTGTTTTGTAATAGAGACAAGTGCCTCAGGGTGGCAAGGAATATTTCATTACCTGAGGGCAACCTGTCGTGTGTATCTGGGGCCTTTTAAGGCAAAATTATTCCCATTTCAGAAAATGTGAGTGTAAAGCAAATGTTGTCACAAACGAAAGTAACTAGCAAATGAAGGGTAATTTTTACATACAATGTATGAAATGATCATTTTGTTGTAGCTAAAGGCAATAGATGATTTTTTTTAGGACATCTTTGCCTGATGACTTGAGTGAGTGACCAAACTAGAATCCTTTCCTCTTCTAAGAGTGAAAACTCTGCTCTCTCCTCTCTTACTTCTATGCTATTGTTGTTAATAGCTGGTCTGGTGACTCAAATGTAAATGTTCATCTGGATGGTGGTATTTAACTATGGAAGTGCTGTCAAACTTTAATAGGAATCTAAATCCCACACCTTTGCAGTGAAAACTTTCATTAGAATTTGCAGACAGCAGGGCACAGCTTAGAGAGAGCAGGAAAAAAAAGAGGATTTTGTAGGAAATATAATGACTTCTGGCCAATGATGTAGCCAAGAAAGCAAACCACGTTAGATGATACCAAAAGAGATTATTAATGAGCTGAATCTTATCAGGTTCACCTACAGGTTCAGAGATCACTTCTTGTTCTTCTCAGCTCTCAGAAGCTCAGATGCTCAAAGTATAGAACACACTGATTTTTTTACAATTAGTCTCAGAAACAACAGCCTCTCTTTTCAATTTCCAGTGCTTCCTCACTTTATTTGGGATGGAACATCACTGGAAAAGTTTCTCATGTAACTCTAGTTCAGTGCATGCAAGAGATGAATGTGACAGGTTTAATTTAGTTCAAAATTTTAGGGAGTTCCATTAATTTCAAAGATCTTTAAGTGTAAAAGATTGTACACAATTGTCTGGGCCTGATTTTGCTTCCATTTTATTCTTTTCCTTGAAAAACTTCTCTCCTAGTCTGTATGAATGAAGACTTTTGGAGTCATTTTTTTTTTCCTTTTCTACTTCATGTTTTTACTTGGGTTAAACCTTCTGTTAAACCAGACCAGCCAATCTCTGCATTCACATCACAAATTTTAATCAAAACTCAATTGTAATAATGTTCCTGCTACTTTAGAGTCTCAGTGCTGTAAAAAACAATCAGCCTACAGTTGAGTTCTTCTCTGTAATGGATTGCAGTGTTTGAATATTCAGGCTACTTCACTAAGGGCAAAGCTCCACTGACAAATGAACAACACAGTTCATGCAGTGACAGGTACTGGAATATTTGTACATCTGCTGACCAAGGATATCCTGTATTTAGGAGGTTGGTAGCTCCTGAATCTCTTGAGAAATCAACATTATACTGACTGCTTTGAATTGGACTCACTCATTTTGACTCAAAATGGTCCATAGTGGCTGGAAAAATGACAAGTCACTGTTATATCTTGAGTGATTAAGTCCTAGTCAAAGATAATGACATCACTAACTGGCTGACAAAAGAATAAATAAATAAAAGTAATATAATCAGCAGTGCTGTCAGCCTTCTTACATAGAAGCATGGAAATTTCAGAACATAAGATGAACAGAAATGAAATTTTAAAATCATGTTTATTTCCATGCTCTGTATTAAACATCTGCCATACAATGGTACCAATTACTTGCTATTGGTTATAAATTATTGTATAGCAACTAATTGGACATTGCTCCTCTAAGAAATGCTACCCTGTGTCATTGAGGCCATGAATATAATTAGGATTTAGAAAAAAGGTGAGTATAGAATATGAGTAGAAAGACACTGCCAAATCATATAGATAAGCTACACATGTAAGAAATATTTATCTGCATGTTTACAAGCATATATAAAATATCAGATGACAGCAGCCAGAAAATGACTTTTAGGTTTGCACATTGCTGGTTTTCAAGTACCTCCTTAAATTTGATGCTGACCTGTGTCAGAGATGAATAGCACAACTGAGCTCCTCTGTGCTTCAGTGTGGCAATATCTATGCTCTTATCATCATTTTTTTACACCAGAAACATGATAATTACCACGGGTGTCTCAGTGCTAGATCTCTAATATGTCAAAAGAAGAAGGGAGCACTGACACATGGCCTGGGTCAAAAATAAGCATTCTTTTGGAATGCTTTGGAATGCTTTTTAACCATTCAACTGAGATCAACAAAGAGTGATATCACTCCTATCAAGAAACCATTTTAACCAATGGAGAAAATGAGAGCTGAGGATTTTCCCTGTGATCCCCAGCTGAGGAGACCTGACGTGGTGAGTGAAGGAGAATGGGAGCCAGAAGCAGTGCAGGTGGGATCTGAGAAGATCTCTGTAGGAGGGATGGAAAGGAAAAGGGATGTTGGGAATTGGACATGGGAAAATGCCATGAACAAGGCAGAGCCAGCGTGGGGATGAGGGACACACAACAGCAGAAGTCATCAAAGGTTAGTGGGGCCAGGGGAAGAAGGGTCCTGGTGAATAGGTTATGCTCCCTGAGAAATTAACCCAAGATGCATTAATTTAGGTGCTCAGCTGATGCCTGGTGTCATACCAATATCTAAAAGTAAACCAAATTCATGTCTATTTTAAAAGTTTGTTGCTAGAACTGGGCAGGAAAAAGGAACAAACCAAACCAAACCAAACCAAAAAGTTTCAATCTTCTCCAAGCCAGGAAGGTAGAAGCAGATATTTGATTACTTCTGACATATTAAAGTTGGAACATATCCTTGCAATCTAATCTCCATGGGAACAGGTATAAAATAATGATAGAAGAATGACCAAAAAGTGGACAAATAATGTTAAGAAGATATAAGGCAAATATGGGCTGCTAGGTATCCTGGATAATTGTGTAGAATGTCACTGTCTGGAATTTTTTTACTTTAAGATTGAAAAGGTTTTATCTTAAGTAGGGAAAAAAAAAATAAAAACAATCCCAAGCTAATATTTTTCAGCTTTCATATTTCATCACAAAATGGCATTTTTAGGTCATCCAATGAAGCTGATGGAAGTATATGAGTAAGCAGTTTGAGAAGAATCAAAGAATATATTGAGAGGTAAATCCTTCCAAGAATATTCAGCAGTAATATTGCTTATTGCTTTGCAGTAAATCTAAATGCATCTCCTCAGCTCTCCTCCTCAGCACACCACTGCACTAAAGTAATTAATCACTGAGCTTTTGTATTCAAAGTGAAAAGTTTACTGAAGACAACAACAAAGTAGAAACTTCACTGGTGAATTTTGCAACCTGTTCTAATTCATTTGCAGCAAATCCTGGTTTTTTTGTTGTTTTTTTTTCTTCTTAAGAAAAAAAAGGTTTTTTAAATTAATTAATGTACTATGGCAGCATTTTGGATCACCCATCTGGATGGATTTTTTGTGGGGGTTTTCTCTGAACTATTCATTTAAGTCTCTGCTACAGCAACACTGCATATGCCTTGTTGACAAAAAATTTCCATTACCATTTGTGAAGAACTGATGCAATTTACCCCAAAGTCTCATTGCTGTATAATAATCCTGTGCTTGTAAGTCTTGCAACTAAACACAGAGCTAGAGTTTGTCTCTCACATGGATGAATTTCCATTTATCAACCTTGAGAATCAACTGATCTTCACCCAGTCATTCAGCACTGTGAATTTTCTACATCTCTGCATAGCAACTTTTGACTTAAGTACCCTGAAAAATTTAATATACTCTGCAATTTTTTTTTTCCTTATCATTTGTGATTATGCTGAGGATGACACATCCTACTAGACAACCTCTGAGAGTTTCAATAAACTGCTAAAGGGTTAATTTAATAGCATATGTGGTTACAACATGACAGAGACAAAAATTCATTTGGTTAATAGGGAAAATACTTGTTTAGCAGTTTTTGTTGCAAGCCTGTGTCAGCTTTTTTATCTGAACTCTCAGGATACTGGATTGACAGCTTCACTTTACCAGTAAACTGACATCTCCACAGAACACTTAGAGTTTCACAAGGCATTCCAGTGACTCATCCCAAATCTATCTTTTCATCCATATTCATTAATTCCATTTGTCATTACAGTTCCTAGCCAATCTGGCTGCTGCTAAAGTCAAAAGTAACTGGTTTGTCTTTCCCAAGACAACCTGAGTTGCCCTTTGAGACACCAGTACCATATTAACCATATTTTTATCTCCACAATTCTAGGTAAAGTAGCAGGTAGGTTATTTACTTAGCAGTTTGGCAAGTTCACAAATCTGATTTTCTTTTTGAAGGTAGCAGCTCTCAGAGGTTTGCATTCATTTTTTTCATTGATTTCTGAAATGCTTGCTGTTGATAATTCTGACTGACAATTCCCCACTATCCTCTTTTCTGCATCACTGATAAATTCCCCATTTTCCTTTTCAATAAGTGAGGATCGAAGTTTTTCCTCTGCAGTGCCTACTCATCCTACTGACTCTAGAAAGCTCTCTGTTTGAAGAAATTTTTATTATTAGCATTTTTGTCTTTACCAAGTTGCTCCTTCTACTTTTTTTACCTGTCCTGTTCATTGCTACAATCCATTATCTTCTTTTCAAGTGGATACCACTTCCACTTTCAAGGGCATGGGGTTTTTTTCACTTCTAATACCCTCTCTGTTCAGCTACATTAGCTTTGAGGACTGGGAATGGTCCTCTAAGGACATAATTTTCTATCATAATATGTTTTAATAGTATTTTACCTCATTACCTGCTCTTTTCTAATGTCTCTTCAACAAACTTTCTCGTTTTAAGGTAGCTTTTCTTTGCTAATGATTCATTCTGCTGTGAAGAATAAATTTTGGGTTTTGTTTTGTTTTTCATTTAAGCAGAAGACAGTATTCATTAAAATCTATGAACCCTAACAGAGAAAATATGAACCAATTATATTTTAGCTTCACTTTCACTTATTTGATCCATAACATAGAAATTCAAGATGACAAGTGTCTGGATTGTGTGACATGAAAACACTGGAGTCAGTTATTATCACAAACTTTGTGGTTGTCCAGTGAGGAAAGAAAGGGATTGCTGAAGTAAAATGGTCAGTAGGTTGAAAATGAATTTACAGTGCACTAGTTGATCTAAACAAAATCTGACACAGGGTAGATTGCTCCAAAGCTGCCTCATATTTCTGTGTGTACTGAAAGAGAGAAAAGCCTCTAAAGTTCCCTTAGAAACTTCTAACTTCCTTAAGAGACAAGGAAAAGAAGTGAAAAGAATTGGCTGCAGGGGAAGGAAGGAAGCAGAAGTCAATTCTGGAAGGAAAAGAAAGTTTTAAGCCAAACAAAGACACTCAAGTGTCAGTTTGTACAAATAATTATATTAACAAGTAAGGCACATTGTGGAAACAGGAAAGAAACATTTTTTTTTTGTAATCAAATTTTCTCTCCACCACTATAAAATAATCACTTTGATGCAATGCAAGTGGGACATTTCTTTTCTTTCTTTACAAGATGTCAGGTGGACTTCTCTCTCCTGCCAATTAACACTGATCTTCGTCACTTCATGTGTCTATTCTAACAATGAAATAATGGAATCTGACACATCATTTTCATTAGACTTCACCAGACCTTGTTGATACCTTTAGACAGTAAGAGAGTTCTTTGTTTGCAATGATATCTAGCAGTGTTGTCACATGACTACAGCTTTTAATGTAATATTTTCATAAAAATAAGCTAGGCTGTAAAATAAATATGCTTTAGAGAAAGTTCTGAGGTTCAAGTTGCTTGCAAAGTTAAGCGGTGTGATAAACAGTAGATGATAAATTGCTTTGTTACATCTGGGGTTTTTGGTCTGGTTTTGAACTGTTGGTTTTTTTGAGACAGAAGTGAGATGCATCTGATTTCAGACAAGCTAAGTGACATTTATATTAAAGCCAATTAGAAAGAGTAGGCAAGCTACAATAACAACCTTTGTTTTGGACCTGTTCTTCCTCAGAAAAATGTTTTTCTTTTTGTTGTCTTACAAGGACTGCAATTCTATCCTATTTTAAAAAGTTCTCTCAAAAAAGTTTGAAATTCCAAGCTAAAGATGGGTGCTGGACCTATGCACAAACACAAATACCCTTTCCCTTATGTGATTTCTTCCCTTCTGATTTCAGGGATTTAATTTATACTTTGTCATTCCTGAAAAAAATGAGTCAATGAAAGGAACTGATCCTACAAATTTACAATGTTCTGAAATTAAAAAACACTTAATTACTTTGGCACTTAGACACAAACAGATATCCAAAAGTTTCTAAGCAAGATGGAGTTTATAATCCATTCTGAATGTCACCAAAGGACAATTACAGAGCCACTAATAACCTCACAAATGCATGAAAATATTTTATTCATGCTCTTCTTCTAATAGTACCCATGTATCTCTAAGCTAATTCCATGACAGACAAGTAGACATTCCAGTTGTTTTTCCCTCTGAAGTAAAACTATTACTTAAAAAAGTCATTGCTAACAAAGAAGTTAAATTAATTGCTATTAAGTGAATTCAAGCAGCATGAAGCTCAAGAGCAGTCTTCCAGATCAATTATTTCTTCTTTAGGATATTCAATTTACTGGCATCATCATAGCACCAGTATCCACAGCCCTGCCAAAAGTCACGGGGTTTATCTTCAATTTACTATGATTGCAATTTTTCCTTTGGCTCCCAAAATAGTTTACTGGGAGGTTTCAATGAGCAACCATGTAACCTGAATGGCCCCAAGTGACTATGATCTTAAGGATCTTAATAACTGGCAAACAAACCAAGGTCAGTGAATTTAAGAGAAAAAAACCCCACTTTTTTTTAACCTTTAAGACCAAAAAAAAACCCCCCCAAAATGAAACAAACTCAAAAAGCACCACCACAAAACCATAAAAAACTATATCCTCATATCTTCAAATACTTCAGCAGCCACTATTTGAATAGCAAAGCTTTAGACTTTGTGTTGAATCTTAAGAAAATAAGAAATGGAACAAAAATGTATGGATTAATGTAACCCAAACAACACACCTACGTACTGGCAGCTTTCCTTCAGCTAAAAGAAGATACTTCCCTTAAGTATCCTAATTTTGAGGCAGACCAGCAGTGAAAAACTAAAGCAATGTTTCTGATTCTGTTGAATATATGAAGATTAAATCTGTAGCAAGCTAGATTTCAATTAGAAATGGTCAGCCAAAAGCCATCATTAAAGAATGAAAGGAAAGGGAAAATTAGTGTAATACTATTGTACTCCCCATATGATTTTAAGCCATAAATTCTAAATGTTCTTTTAATTTCAAAGGGATCTTGAACAAATCATCCAATGACATCCCCCCCCCCCCGCCTTTTTTTTTCTGATTAATCAATGCCCAGATTAAAGTCACATTTAAATATTTTTTTTTCTCATTCATGTCCAGTAGTTTTATCCTCTGGTAAGAAACTATGCTTCAAGATACTCTGATTTATGAAGAAATAGGTACCTATTAAGTTGTGCTCAAAGTGAGATGTGCAGACATTAACAAAACTCCCTGGCTCAGAGGAAAGGAGGACTGAAAAAGCAGCTTCTTTGTGCCTTGTTCAGCACTGTTTGCTATAAGCACTGGATTTTTCTGCCAACACTGGCATCTGCTCAGGGGCTCCAGCAGCTTTCTGTGTCTCAGCAAGAAGACTGCACCTGTGAAATATGGCTCAGCTGCTTAACACAAGTTTAAGAGCATCAATAGCAACCAGTCACTGCCTCATGATGCTTTTGGACCACCTTAATAATCAGCATTTGCAAGAAATTCAAACTAGTCCCCAGTTAGTCACCCAGCTCCTGCTATTTGCCAGGTTACTGTTTAGCTAGCCCTCCTCCTGGGGTCCCAGTCACTAGCCAAAAATCAGTGCCCTGGAGGGTTGTGCTGTGACCAGTGTTTTCCAGAGCAGTGCTCTCCAAGAAGCTGTGCAAGCACATTCTTGAAATTCACCACATTAATCATCCTGCATTTTGTTACTAGGGCTGCACACTACAGGGGTAGTTATGGACTCAGTTTTGACAGAGGGGAAAAAGTTCAGGCTCAGAAACTCAAAAATATTAACATTTCCCAAGAACAATATGTTAGGCAGTTTGCACTCCAAATCTAAAAGAAAAACACGGATGCTTTATGAAAGAAAATTCAATGTAAACTTCATTTAATTCATGGAATGCATCCATGAACTCTGGATTAGCTGAATTTTGAAACTTGCAGCCTTTATAATAATTCTTTTATCAAGGTCCAGGTGCTTCTGTTCTTGCAGCAGACAGAACATAGGAAATAGAGGAGACCATGACACCTCATCTGGGTAAGGAACAGGTCCAAGCTCTGCAATTGTCCACAGTTATTATGCACATATCTGTAATTTACCTAAAGTTCACAATATTACCAGTTCCACCCTACTCTGCTGGCATTACAAGTTTTGATGACTTACAGCACCTAAAAAAAAAATGAAATTCCTAGAGCAGTACAACTAATAATACTCACAAGCAGGATTTCATAAGGCTTCAAAAAAAAATAATAATTTAATTTTTTTTTTGAACCCAGGTTCTGCAAAGGACACTCTGTAATAGAGAATTAATTCGTTCACTTAAAATGCCTGAGATATGCCAAACTATGAATTAATAATAATAGCTAGTCTTTTATGTCAAATCAATCTCACCACATTACCTCCCCCAGGAAAGTTCATGACATTTTGTTATCTACTTCAAATGAATTCACTGGACTTCAAGCAGAGGAGTTCAGCAATGGACTTTTTTGAACCCTACCTTGCCTTTCTCAGGGAAGAATGAAATTCTTCACCCCAGTGGTGAAGTCTGCAGCATTAATTTGTTTGTGCTTGGGTATGGGGATCTCTGGGCTGCTAAGTTGTTACAGGCTACTAAATGGAGGAAGGAGGCAACGAAGGAAGAATGATGATAATTCATCATTGCAAAGACTGACCTATGAAAGAAGAGAAGGGAAAAAAGTATATGGCTAGAGTGTTCCAAATTATCTCACACCCAGAGATTATGATGAGAAAGTAACTGATAGAAGGTTCACTTATGTGGTGGACTCCACATATGAACCCAGCCTAAACAGGTTCAGTCTTAAGCAATAGCATTGCTACTGATTTCAAAGACTTTCAAGATAATACATTTCTATTTAATCTGAATACATCCATAATCTAGAGTTATGCATCTATATCATGAATCTATGAATCATACTGCTGTTTTGTACAGAAACTCTGATTTACACATATACTAAATACATTTTTTGCCATTAGGTGGATTGTCATACACTTTGGAAGAATTTCAAGCCTGACTTCATTTAGTTTTCCAGTTGCTGTGATGCACAGAGGCACTGTGCAGTCACTGCTCTCATGCAGGCATTCATATAATCCTCCTGACAAAACAAATGTCACAGGTAGCAGCCAGGTCCTCCTCTGAAATGCCTCCACTGAACATTTGGTGTCAGGAAACAGAGCTGACCTGTGCTGAGTCAGTCAGACTTCCATGTTGCAATGATATTTCCAGCAACCTTGTTAAAAACTGTGGGCTCAGCTCAGTTCCTGAGCTTGTTCCAGGCTGGAGAACATCTTTCCTCCACCAAAACCTGCTGTGGTCCCCAAATCATTTACTAATTCACACACACAAAGTCTCTGCCTCATTAGAAATGTTTAAGAGTTTCAAGTGGAAACCTTCCTGGCACAATTTGGTTATATCAGGGGATAAAATTTCCTGACTCAGACTGAAGGATTAAGCAGAAACTATTTAGATGCATGTTATGAGTGCCTCTAAGGCTGTCTAGTGGATCAGCTCTACACAGGACCCATGAAGTAATAAGAAATATAAAGGAAGAAATTACATCTCTACAAGTCACTTCATTAATAAGGTGGAAAAAATCAGGTAGATCTCCACAAATACCTGGAAAACTGCACAGGCACATAGGACTAGATGGGAATTCTTCTATCATCATGCCCAGTTTCCCATGCACATGAGAGAATTCTTTACACATTCTACCCTTAAACCTTCTGCTACTGATTTCTCTCCTTCTGGCTCCTCAGCTGTCAGTGTGAATTTGCCTGTTTCTCATGCCATGATCTATCACACAGGGAATTCACAGCGTGGAACAGGGCTTGGGAAGAGGGACTTCTGATTGTGTCATTCTGGGGGGTCTTTCCCTGTGAGCACGAGTAGATTCTCTGACCAGTAAGTGCTTCTGCTCCATTATCAACAGACAATAGTGCCACAGTATTTGACATATCCTCTTTCCAGATAAATCCATCTTCCAGATGACTAGAAGTTCCTGTGGAGAAGATCTCTGTGGGTGTATCTATGGTTACAGTCCACCCTTATGCAACATTATACACTGGAGGCATTGCTAGCATCAACAATGGTATTTCACTGTCAATTCTCAATTTGCAAAGCACAGTACCTGCAAATTATCCTTGACTTGTTTGCATTGTTTACAACAAACAAACCTCCCAAAACACAAGTCAACGTGTCCATCTTATTTATCACTGCAGCTTATTTTTAATTCAGCATTTTAAAAACACTAGATTTGCTTTGATTGCTGTCACAGCACAGACTGATGTCTCACTATCATACTGTGGCTATGAGAAAAGAAATTACCAAAGGCTAAGTTTGCAAATCCAAAGCTGGCTAACTCCACACTTGGACTAGCAACCATAAAAGGTTGTGCATAAAATAGAATTGCCTGGAACTGCAAGTTTCACATTTCCTGCTATCACAGATGTCCTGTTACTATGCCTCAGTCAGCAGACATGGCAAGGCAGCTCCCAGGCTTTATAAACTTGCTCCTAAATCTGGGTTACCAACTAGTCTTGACCATTATGTAGAAACCAGTACAAGATACTGAGTCCCACAGTTAATTCAACCAATAAAATGCAATTATTTGTAAGAGGTAAGGAGTCTTATGCACACAAATCAGTATTTCTGTCTCAGCCAAAGATTAGTAGCTTCCACAGTACAACAGAGACCTTAAGGAAAGGTCAAAAATACCTATAGTTACCACAGGTGGAATGAAATTATCTCAGATTTAAATTAACAACTACAGATAACAATGACTGAGCCTAGTCTGAGGATCACTGTTACACACTATAGTCCAGAACTCAGTAGTGAGGTATCATTTACCCAACTGAAATCCATATCTGATCATCTTTGGCAGTTTCAGCAAGAGGGAAAACAACCACAAAAGATGTGACCGGACCTCTTATCCCTGGATGTCTTTTATCTTGCCATCAGACTTATGTTTTACTACTGGTTGGCTGAAGGCTAAAATCTCTACACACCTATTTTGTTTATTTCTATTGCCAAGCTGGTAGAGCTATCCTGTTTGTGTATTTTGTCACAAAAATAGATAGAAGAAATTCTACAGTACTTATACAAAACAGACCTCAACAAGATGAGGTTTAAGTTCTACCATATAAGCAATAATAAACACTATGTGGTTGCTAATGGTTCCAGCAAGAAAACACCACAGAAACATGACTGAAGTAGTAAGTCCCTGCTCATATCTCCATTTCTGAATTGCTGTGGTTCAAGGGTCACTGTGATTTTGTCCAGTGTTGATGGCTGCACTGGATTCCACTGCCTGAGATTGGAGCAGCCTCCAGGTACAGCACCTTTTCCAGAGGGAAGTTCACTTTGTTTGGTCAAAGCTAAAATTCACCAGTAAAGGGGCATAAAAATACTGCTTGGCTATTACCCATGTAATTTCTTGCCTGTAATTAAGTAGGAATATAGGTTTCCAGTTTTGCCATTCTTGCCATAAGCAATACTTATTTAATATATAATACAATTCACTTTAACTCTTTTTTTCCCCCCCCAAGTAAGAAATTAAATACATAAGACCATTCCCTCCAAGCTATGCATTTAGGTCCTTTAAAAGTTTCAGAAGCCACATTCTTTTCTCCACCCTCTCCCTCCTCCCTCCAAAATCCAATCTTGCTGTTAAAATCGATTCTATTCTGTTCTTTCCTAATGCTTTGGATAGTCAATACTGAAATACTATTTCTGCTTGGCTTGATTCTTTTCTTCTTGAATTAATGAAGTCTTTTCGAGAGGTGAAAAGCATAACTATTTAATAAAAAATACATCTGAATTGAAGGAAGTGTGACAACAAACCTTCTGATACACTAGGATCTAATACTTCAACAGAAATGTTTTAACCACAAGATGTTGTTGTGGGATCTTGCAGAGAATTAGGATACAGAGTCTTGAAGATAATTTCACTCCTTTCCCATAGGGAAACAGATCTCAACTTAATAGGATTTCTCCTAACAAAAAGAGAATGACAAATGTTGTTTTTGCTAACAGACTGAGGAAATACAGGAGAAATCTTGCAAGTTGTTCTTGACACAGATACAAAAATAATAGGCAAGAGAACATTTCCTTTGCTTATGAATCCAAGTCTCATTTTACTGAGCTCCTGGTGTTTTTATTAGATAGGTCAAAATTAGTTTAAATGATTCCCTGTGGCTTCGTGGTGTATTGTTTTGCATTGCAAATTGGAGAATGGCAAAATCAGTTGTTTGCCTCCCACCCAGGGAGAATTTTGTGGTTTTTATTCATTCTGGTGAGGATGTGCACACTGGTAATGTGGGGCATATCCACTGATGTCACCAAAGTCCTCTTCTCTCAACCACTGACCTGCAGTTGAATTTTCAAGGGTGTTTCAGTGTCCCATTGGATTATGGTAGTGGAATTAGTAGTGACAACTAGGATCAGCTGAACTATTTGACACACATTTTCCTAACCCAAAGACACTGGTTTCCCTTGCTCCTTCTGCAGCTATAGAGGTTCTGCATCACCTCCAAGGCCTGCAGAAAAGAAAAATCCAAGAAGATCTTTTCTCTGCCAGCACCAAACCTTTACAGATAAACTTGGAGTGGGGAGCAGAACAGTTTGAGCATCACTTTCTGCTTCTCTGGTGACCTTTCTGGTACAGAAACAGGGCACACAGAGTAAAAAAGAAAAGAAAATGAAAAAAATGCCCTTTTTTTTTTTTTTTCTATTAAACACCAACAGTTGGTCTGTAAAACGTTTGCTTCAATTGCTCTAGAAGCATTTGTAAAGGTCATAATTATATTGTCATCTGTTAAAACCTAGGATCACAGAAAGATTCTGATTGGAAGAGACCAAAGATGAACTGGAAGAACCAGTAGCCAAGATTGCTGATAAATACTGAAAAGTGGCTCCATTGTCTTAACACATTCACTTTAAACCACAAAAACCAATAGTAATAGACAATTTGATAAGCCAGTTTTCTTGTTCTTAAAGATACTTTACAAACAGATATTTCAAATTAAGTGATTTTCCTTCTTGTATTTTCTTTTATCTTCTAGAGCCATGGTTTTCCTTCAAAATACTGGCAACACATTACCACAGGAATCACATTTTATGAACTCTAATTCGTAGAAACAAGGGTTCAGTGCTGTAAGGAGTTTATGTCACTAGAGAGACTTCAATTGCATCTGTGAAAGAGCAACTACATGTGTCAGAAAACAAACAAAATTATTTTCCCATGAGAATTTCTGACATTTTGAACTTCATTTTAATTCCATAAAATGTCAGTTTGGAAATATTCAGTTGACTGGGATGATCTTGAAACAGTTCCTTCCCCTAACACTGAAATTGTTAGATTATAAATATATTAATAAAATAATATGTACAGTAATGTAGCACTGAAAAATCATAAGCCTCACATGAAATTTCATCAACATGTGGATATATTTCCATTTCAGTGAAGTTGCATTTGCTCTAAGAGATTGTTTCTGTGTCCAAGAGTAAAAATAGAATATATCTTCTTACAGGGTCATGATGGATCCCTGAAGGGTTAGGCAGTAAGCTAGAGCTGGCATTTGGTTTATATGTTAAATTTCTAAATCTGAATACTCAGGACCCATATATAGCTAATTTTGGAAACATCTCAGTGCACTGAGAGCTAAGTTTTCAACACCAGCATTCTTGTGGACTTCAAACTGCTTGAGCATGAATGGTAACTGTGACATAACTTGTCTAGCTCTCCTTGGCTCCAGGAATGAGGTGCACTTACACAGACCTACATTTTCTCTATAAATCCCCTTATCATCAAGCTACAAGTTGTTGGGGAAATGGCCAGGCTCATCTTATTGAAGAACAGGAAAGACTGAGGGAATTTAAGCCAGGCTTAGTAGAGCCTCTGATCCCTGAGAAGCAAAGCAACCTGCATTGAAGTGCTTGGGTATTTTATTTTACATCAAAGAATGACTTGACTGTGGCAGGAAGATGGAAGTGAGAAGGTGCAATGATAGCCATGGTGCTGTGTCACACTTGTGCCTTACTTCCCCTCTCCAGCCAAATGAATGTTTGATTAGCTGATATAAAGTTAAAGAGTTTCAGATAGAAGAAAAAAAAAAAAGAGTATAGAGTCAGCTGCAGAAAACAGACTTGATTTATATAGCAGCAGTTGTTTCCTCTCAGCTAAAAGGAAAAAAAAATAGATATATATCCTATCTGTGAGTATTCCTTTTACAACATGAGGAGTAAAAGCAAAGTCTTGAATCACTTTTATGGTGCTTCAGGAGAAGTATTGCCCGTTAGAGGAGTCATTGTATTTGCTGTTGTTGGAAGAACAAAGGGTCAGGGGTAGCAGGAAGAGAGCAAATAACGTTACCTCATGCATGGATGAAAGGTTAGTTCAGAAGGCACTCATAGGAATGTGGAAAGCCCAGAGGGGACTGTGATGAGTGTGCTGTGCTATGAATTTAAAGCTAACAAAGTGTGATGTCTTTTGAAAATCTAGTTATCTACTCAAGGCACTGCCCAGATGCAAAAGATGTACCCTCAGGAAAATGAGAGACAATTGTTTTCAACTACTTCACAACTGCAGAGTACCCTAAACATTCAGTATTTACTGACCATATGTGACTCCAAATTTATCAGCCTTGATCAGCTTGATGGCCACTGTATTAAAATAACTATGTATAATGGACCAAAAGCAAAATTAAAATCTCAGAGGAACTGGAAAAGAAATGAGCTGTTTCAGGCTGCTGGCCCATATTTAAGCACAGGAACTCATAGCAGTAGGACATGGCACTTCTGGGAGATGCAAGATTCCACTTCACTGGCTTATAACAATGGTCATTTAGTAATAATATGTAGAATTAACTTCAAAAAGGTACTGAAAACTGAAAATGAGAGTAAGGAAGCCCAGTCTGATGAAAAACACATTGGGTATAAGTGAGAATCATTGAATCAATTAGGTTCAAACTTTAAGATCATCAACCACTAGCCCAACACTACCAATTTCAGCACTACACAATGTACCTAAGCACCATCTTTTAAATACCTTCAAGGATAGTAACTCCACCACTTTTCTGGGCAGCCTGTTCCAATGCTTTACAACTCTTTTGGTGAAGTAATTTTTCCTAATATCCAAACTGGCCCAACTTGAGGCCATTTCCTCCATCAAGGAGAGACCTTATGGCCTGTTACTTGGGAGAAGAGATTGATCTCCTCCTTGCTACAACTTCAGGTAGTTGTAGAGAGCAATGAGGTCTCTCCTCAAGTTCCTTTCTCCAGGGAACAATCCAGTTCCCTCAGCCACTCCTTGTAAGGCTTGTCCTTTTAGACCCATCACCAACCCTATTATCACCATCATCATCATGCTCTAGACAAGTCAAACACTCCCATGGCTACCCCACCACCTCTCCTTCCTGGCCTTCTGAAGGGTTTATAGCCATCTAATGCAGCATTCCAGTTGTGCAAGTGTTTAATCCATGTTTCCATGATGGCAACTATATCATAGTTTCTCTGCTGCACAGTGACTTCCAACTCCTTGTTTGTTGACCATGCTTCATGCACTTCAGTTGGACTGCAGAACCTGCCACCTTTTTGAAGAAAGAAGCCTTAATTCCTACATGACCATTCTCTGGTGCTTCTATGGTTTCTAACAGCATCAATAAGCCTTGCATCTTGGCTGCTGTATGGATCTCCATCCCTTGCCTCTACTGAGACAACAGACCAAAGGTCCTTGCTGGTGTACCATATCTCAAATATTGTTGTGTTACCCCCAGGCATAACTCTAGCAAGTTTGTTTTTATTCTTTTCCCCTTGAAATTTAGTTCTTGGACTCAGTGTACTACCTAAAACTCTTAAACTTCATGTACTACTAAATTTCACAAGTTATCCAACTGGAAGATAAAAAAAAAACCCACCAAAATTGGTCTGATCACAGACTGGATAAACACCCTGAGTCCAAAGGTAGGCAAATTTCTGTGTTCAGCTGCCAGGCTGCAGAGATTGTCTTTGATTTCAGTATGACTTTTGTTATGCAGCATCAGTAAACATGGTTTTACAGACAGGCTACCCTTCTTGTTCCAACTACCCAGAGAATTATACACAGAAAGTGCATAATTCCCCTACGTGACCCCCCCTAATGCAGGCTGGGATAGAGCTCTGGGAACAAGGCACACTTTGAACAGGCTAATGCATTATTCCTTTTAGGGATGATCTCATCACCTAGCTGAAGAGAAATGTAGCTTCAGTGTTTCTGGAAATTGAAGCTGTCAGTGGAGAACTGTTGTTTGCTATGGGGATTAAAATATTACTATCCTGAGGAATGTTTACAGGAAAATAATACTAGTAGAATTCCATACTTGAGCAGGACCAAGAGACACTGAAAATTCAAGGGAAGGCCAGGAGTGAAATATGTGAGCCATCTTCAGCTACAAAACACAGAAATGGAAAGTGGTTGTTAAGAAAAACTCTCTAAGATGCTAAAAATGGCATCACAGCACCTAGGAAGGCTGACTTCACTTGAAGTTGGGACTAAAAACAGCAATGCAAAGCAAGTGCATTTCATCACATCCGTTAGCTGACACAGATGGGTGTTACTCATGGTCAGAAATAGCACAAGTGACAAATTTCTGCTGTATACAGTTGATAGTGACATACACTTGTCACCTATATGATGAGAACTCTTGAAAATGCAAGTTTCATTCATGGTTAAAAGTGCTTGCATCATGTTTAAGCAGAGTCTAGGTTATTTTTTTTTTCTATAAGTGTATAAATCAAAAGAAAGAAGCACAGTTGGTGCTTTCAAAAGAGGACAACAGAAAAGATTTGATTTACTCAGCATCTGGAACTGTAGCCTAAATATGATGTCATTCTCCAGGTAGGTGAGAAAGAAGTTTTTTCAATACATCAAGCAGACAATAATAGTGAATTGGGTCCTCCAGACTCCTGGTGATGTTCAAATCTCTGGCAAGATGAAGGAATAGTGGAGTTTTTGCTTTCCATGTTTTATCATTCATTTTTGCCCATGCTTTTAAAAAACAATAGCAGTGCTGTATTCTAGAAAATGTTTCAGAGTGGTTAAATCCTAAACAACAGAATATTCTTCTTATAGTTTGATTCTTGACAGCTAAGGCCCAGAAAAGGGCAGGGTTTGAAATTCATGTCACACGCCTACAGTAGACCTGTGGCTGGTTGCCTGTTGTTAATTTTAGTAACAACCCCTAAGAAGCCTAAGTCTTCAACAGAGGAGTGATGGATGCCACTTCAGTGTCAAGTTCATCACCTCCAGCACTGATGACAATTCTGTTCTTGTTAGGATTTAATCTGTCTGCTCCCATTGAATCCCTGGAACAGCACTGCACATATGTTTCATCTCCTATGATCTTAAAAAAGTAAAAAGACTTCTTAAAAGAAGAAGTGTAGGATCAGAATGACAGGTCTCTCATGGAAGGAGCTGCTTTCTGAGTGCTTTTCAGTGTCCCAAACAAGGGTAGAGATGTCAAAAGATGGAGCTTCTGAACTGTTAGAACAGTTAACACAGAGCTTTTCCCTTTCATTCCACCACACCAAGATTATCAGGAGGGTCATTTTTCAGTCCCTGTGTATATCATAGCAGTGACTGATGGCTTTCTTCCCATAAAGAGGATTGCTCTTAGGATCAGCTTCTTAACCCTTCTCTGGAAGGTTAGCTGGTGCATTGTCTCCAGCTGCTACACAAGGTAATCTCTGCCATAATCCCTCTCTCCACCACGGCTGTGTGGTGGGGTACAGCTAGTAATGCTCATACATGCCTGGGATCAGACTTTCTGTGCTTGCTGTGCATCCCAAGCAGAAGATGCTGCTCCCAACTAAGTGATTTTCTGTGAAATTTAAGCAGAACAAACCTATATATAGCTGAATATATGATCATCATCTTGATAAAAGATTTCTTAGCTCTACTTTCACCTGCCTAATAAATAACTAGGGGTGGTAGTAATGGGGGAATGCAAAAATGGCACCTTCCCAAATATCTATATCCAAAATAAAAGTAAATTGTGACTTTACTACTTCTGTCTTGACCTGGTAGAACAACTCTGGAGTGCCTGGCTGGCTGTTTTAAGAATAATATAACCATTAGGTTTATAGAATGCCATGGAGTGGAAGGGACCTTGAAAGATCATCTTGTCCAACCTCCCCTGACAGGGCAGGATCACCCAGACCAGATCACACAGATCACCTATTATAAAGAGGCATCCTTGATTTAGATATTCCACATTCACTCTTATAATTCACTCTGGTATCTAGAAATAGAAATACTTCATTAATTCCATCTGGAATGTAATGATGTTAAAAAGAAAACAATGGCAGGCAGCTACTTCAGCCTCTTTACAGAGTCTTTTTCCCCATACAACTTTAGGAATTTTGGACCAAAAAAAAATTAGGAGGAAATATAATCCCATAATGTTAATTAGGAGGAATTTCTTCTCAGAAAGAGTGCTTAATGAAGATTGAATTGAAGAGGAGCAATGGTGGTTTCCAAGGAAACAAATGCACCTCTATAAAAATCAATGAGTCCCCTTTTGTTTGGTTTTTTTTTTTTCCTTCTTTTTGTTTTTCCTTCCTGTTGTTGCTTAGGTGAGGGGTTTTTTTCTTACTGGGTTGATCTAAAAGAGGTATTCAAAAACATTTCACTTATTTCAAATAGAAAGTACACTGACACAGGCATGTACTGGGAGATGTTAGGCATGCAGAAAGTGTGTAAGTCCTGTTATATATATATATATATATAAAACTTGATTTTGGACAGAAGCCTGTTGATCAGATCAGAGTGGGCACCAAAGGCAGCAGAAGCAAACACAAGTGTGCCAAGCACAATAGAATTAAGTGATGTCTATGCTGGGGTGCAGCACTTGCCCAGGAAGGAGGGTTCCCTAAAATAAGGGCAAGCACTTATAAAGAACCTTGAAGGATGATGAATATTCAAGTATCATATCCAAGGACCAGCTCTTATCCTAAGTGAGAAGCAGTGTGTAAGGCTGTGGAAGTGAACTGCTGGGGAAAATAAAAAAGGATTTTTGTGGCAGAAGGATTTTGTGGAAGACTAGTCTCTTTGGAGGCAAGTAAACTTTTGGGGTAAGCTCTGGCTCACTGCTAAAGAGGGGAAACGGAGGATAACTAGGAAGGTGTACAATTAATAAAAGAGGAGGGGATAAACAAGCACTAATTTAGCATAAAATCAAGATGTCAAGAACAAAATTAATCAATGCACCCAGGGATAAGTAATGTCCTAATTTCCTATACAGCAATGCTAGTGACCTGTGTAATAACAGGAACTGGAATGTATTTATGAGCATAAATTCATCCTTGTGGGGAAGAATGAAGCCTGATGAGAAGATCTGCGTGACTGGAATGCTAAAATCTTCTCCTATTACCTGTTTAGGAAGGGATAAGTGGACTAAGAAGGAGGTAAAGTGTTATTCTATGTCAAAAATTACATTGTTTGAGTCAATACCAGCTAGGAAGCAAACATTTAATGAATCTTTGCAAGCCAATATCCCAACACACACAGAACATAGTGCCACAGACCAAAGACTTGAGGCCAAGGTGATAGGCTTTATAAATATTTACCTATAAAGTGCAAGCTAAAAGGTCTGTTATCCTGGGAAACTTCAGGCTGAATAATATGTGCTGACAGTCTCATTCTGCCAAATATCCTCAAATTTCTAAATTCTAACAAGATAATCCTTAATTCAAACATGCAGTTGCTGTCACAAGGGAATTCTATATTGGATGCCTTCTTGACAGCTAGAGAGGAATCAATCACACCCTCCAAAAGCCCTGGGAGTTGTAAACATGGCACCGTGGTGTTTGGCTTGGGGCACAGAGGGGGTGTGATTGTGATTTCTCCATGGGCCATTTGACTGATGCAACTTCTCAGGGTGGCTGTGCTGCACTAACACAGCTACGTGCAGGACTGGGGGTGTGAGGGGGCGTGAGGTGGGAGGACAGTGCTTTCAAAGACTTGCAGCTCCCAGATCCTCTTTTTTTTTTTTTTTCCACGGAGATGCCACTGAGTCATCTTTTGCTTGTCAGAGAGTTCATAGCAAAGCTGTGACCTGCTGTCCCTCACCAACATCAGATGTTGCTGATCAGCAGACTGGGGGGATCTTTTGCTCACTGAATTAGGGTTCCCAGAGCATCACTGAGTTTCTCAGGTGGGAAAGTGTGGGAGAACAATGGATTCTCTGTGCACTGAGAAGGACTGTCTCAGCTTTTAAAGGCACAGAGGAGCAGGCTGTCTTCTGATTATGTTTTGGGTTTTTTTGTGAGCATGCTGGCTAGTGAAGATCACACTACATGAATCCCAGTTATGATAACATATATGAGTAGCATATTCATCATCATCAAAGCACGTTGGTGATCACATCATCAATGGTGCACATTCTGAGCCACTGTTTGGTGGTGGTATGAAACATAGATCAGGGACTGAGCAAGCCAATGACCATTGCCCTTTCTGAGATCAGTGTGGCCAACTGACTTCTATCCATAGGAGTTAGAAGCAGTCATCAAAGAGCAAATCTAAGCTGTAAGAGAGTAATATTGAGGAGATTCCTTGGGAAACCACTTCTGAGCTAAAGAAAACTTTGGGAAAATAGACAGTATGCTGGTGCACTGATAATGTTTTCCCATGGGACTTGTATCAGGTAGAGAAGGCATGTGAAATATCTTTAAATATCAAGCCATGAGAATGGAGTTGGAAAGAGGATAGAAACGAAAGATAAAACACTGTTTACTGCTGTGAGTGCCATATGGACCCTGCCTGAAACCAGACCAATATCATTTAAATGGATTAGAAATTTTTATCTCCATGCAGGATCTGAGAAAAGTTATTATCTGGAAGACATCATCTGTTTTTCAAGAGCACCTTGACCTAAATAAATCTGTCTGATTCTGAGCATGACAAAATGCCAGCTCTCAGTGACATCAGTCTTTGAGGTTGGGTTATGAATAAATGATAACAATAATAGATATAAGAAATTTACATTAGAGCTAGCTGGGAAAGATATACTTGTTTAAAAGAGATATTCAGGTTTCAAAACTTTTTCATTGTTTTCCAAAAGGAAGAAATATTACATATTTTATAACTTCTGATCAAATGAGAAAGGTTTGTCACATAATAAGCAGAGCCTTAGGATCAGGGGACCCACCTGTAAGTGGCAGATTCAGATCTGTAATGTGAATTCCTTCTGTGGAACTTCACATTTCTGAGAGGAGATTGTATTAAAGAACTTTTTAACACTGATATCCTTAATCTAAATTATTAAATGTGGAGTGAATAATTTGATTCAATCTTTACTAGATTCTTTTCATTAATTTTTTTATATTACCCATGCTTCATCCACTTTAGCAACATCAAATTAATTTTTTTTACTTGGAATATGGCCTGATATAATATTTGAAAGGCATGTATCAGTTTGTATTTTTTTAATTTTGCAGATAACAGCTTTCACCTTGAATTTTATTAGAAATTGTGTTCTTCTTTTCATGCTTTAAGTATTTTATCTAAGATACATGTTATCAGCCTGAACTTAATATTATAATTATTCTACACTGATACCACAGACCTTTTTGTCCTGATAGAGACTGTTAAATCATGATCCAGGTATCACTGACATTAATAAATGTACAACAACATAAACACTCAAGGGGATTCAGTTCTTTGAACCCAAGACATCTATGGCCTGGACATCTATATGTCATCCTTGGGTAAAATTTCTCACCAATGGAGGGAAATCTGACCACATGTATGTCTATTTTAGGATGAGAGAAATGATATCTAAAGAGCAGCTGATTCTGTCCATTGACTGAAAGAAGAGCCAAGGAGTGCTTGAAAGTCCACAGACATCTACCCTTAATTAGATGAAGCCATCTTTTTTAAAGGAAGAATTAGAATTAGAGCCCTTGTCTTATACAGAATTACTCAGAATTATTTTTGAGGCTGGAATAGACCTTTGAGATCCTCAAGTCCAGCCTTGTATCAGTCTAACTCCATAACTTAGTCATTTTGCCACATTTCACATTCTATTAGGGAATGTCTTCCAACTATTTAATTCCCGATCAAACTGTCTTGGACAGATATGATGTACTTTGGAGCAGGTTTCATTTTGAGTGATTAATTTTTGCAAATTCTTCTTCTGTAAACCAGCAGCTTCCCTTTCCAGACAAGTAAAGATCCAGTTTAGAAGTTACAGCATTTGAGGGGCATATATATATATAAACTACAGTTCAGCATTTTTAGCACTTCCAGGGAAAAAAATAAGTTAGTAAGACAGGCTGACAATAGGCTTCAGTGGAATTCCAGAAGCTTGCTCCCTCCCTCAATACTAAAACTCTAGTCCTCTGTATCATGTGCCTATCAAAAATACTAGTCTCCAAAGCCTTCATGACCCTTCTTCTGGTGACACACCAAGCTTCTCAGTGTCTGAGCATGATGCAACACCTTTCTTTGATCCCTGAAATGCTACTTTTCATGGCAACAGTTGGTTTTAAAGTTGATGCTGTTGCTTATGATGGCTTTGATGCAATTATCAGTGATGGACTGACTTGAAATGCCAGTTTATCCCTATAGTTCTGAAGAGACTTATGTATTTGAGAGCTATTTCTGTTTATTCCAACAGTATCTGCTGAAAGACTGTAATCTAATCTAAAAAACTGTATCTAATGAAAGATATTAATTATCTCTAAAACCTTATGTTCTTTGTATCAATAGGCCTTAACTGCTGTAATGAATCTCCATCCTTGGATACTTTCAAAACAGCTGGACAAGATTTATCTTTGAAGATATCTTAGCTTTGGGCAGGATGTTGAACTAAGTGGTATCAAGAAGATCCTTCTAACCTATATCAATCTGTGACTTTAAGGCTTAAATATGGTTGGTTTCAAATATGCCCTTTTTGAGTCTTTGCAGAGGAATCTGGTTACATATTTTAATTCTGGTAGTAGCTTGATCAGTTAAAAAAAAAGGCAGATTTTCAGAAATCTACAAAATAATATTAAGCAACATGAGTTGAATTACTGTCAGGTTGGATTTCCAACTGCAGACTGTTTTTTGCAAGTCTGACAGTTCTACCCTCAAGGAATAGAAGAGTTCAAAAGAGAAATGCAGGGTGATCCATTCAGTCCAAGGAAAACATATGAAATACATATATTCAGTATGATATGCAGCAGCATGGCTTGGAGAGGTATCTCAGGCATATGTGATAATGTCTCTCCTTCACACTAGAAACAGATCTGGGTATGGAAGGCAGTGCTGTAAATTGTTAAGGCTGCGTTACATACATGTGTATTTTGGGGTGGTAGTTGGACAGAAAGAATTTTATTAGAGGAATGAGGTGTTTTTACATATGCTATCTTCACCTGCAGCACCTATTTGAACTTCCACAACATGAAAAAAAACCCACCACAACCACCACCACCAACAACAAAAAAAAAAAAAGAGCTTGCTAAACTGATAGTACAGTATCTTTTACCCCATTGGAGTTGATAGGGAGTTTCCATTTTATTTTGGTGTCTTACACTGCATTTATAATATCCATATTATACTTAGCATTCATTTTAATGGTTCAAATATTCCTTAATTGAAAAACAACTCCAGTGCAGGAAGGACAGTTGAGATTTTTTGCTTTGAATAATGTTTTACTTCATCTAAAATTAATGATGACTAGCAAGGGCTTAGTTATATAGTAGAGTGTAATTAAAAATGATGCACTGATTTAGGTTATTCATTGTGGCCCTGATCCTGCAAATACACAGGAGACAAGGTTTATGCAAAACAGGTTTTATGCTAAGTTACACAGGAATACTAAAGACAGAAAAAGGCTCAGAAGAAGTGTTTTTAAATGAAGATATATACAGATAATTAGTGCTGTATATACAGAGCATTCTAGTGCTCAGGATGTTCTGTACCATTCATTTTATTCTTACTGAACATCTTCACCTGCTTATCATCACTAAGAGTCAGTACTCACAGCTCATAGAAAGAAAACCAAATATTATGTCTTCAGCAAGGTTAAGAGTTGAGAGTAGAATCAATGGTTGAATTTCTGTTAAGCAAGATTAATTTGTACCTGTGGTTTTGATTTAAATTAAATTAACAGACTGAAATCCAATCCAATGTTCCCAACCCAGTCCAGAAGCTTGTGAAACAAAGATTTCACTTTGCTCAAACCCAAATGTTTCATGTGAAAAAAGAAGAAAAAGAAATACAGTGTTAGACATTGCCAGATCTTGGCTCACACCTTCTTGTAGCACAAATCAATTTGGCCTAGAATTTATTGGATGAAATATGCCTCCTGACACTCTGTGTAGGTGATGGAAGCTACAAAAACATTTACATCTGACAATGTGAGCTGCCAAAGAGAATGAGTGTCAAAATTTTGTCCATAAATTGCAGTAGAATATACTGGGGGAGATGCCATCTGGTGAGGATACTAGGAAATTTTAGGTCAGCAGTAATGACCTTTTTGATGAGGCACCTCTAGCAGCCTGCATCATATACACAACAAGATGTTGAACCTCATGCAGTGTTGACCTATGAACTCTGGAGATAGAAGGCATGAACCAGTGCCAGTTTACTGAGAGTTACTGGTTGGGCATGATGAGTCAGAAGTTTATTTAAACTGGAGATAGTTCCTTGTAAAACACTCAGCAGACCAGGAACAATTATTATTATTACTCTCTGCATGAGGACTAAGATGTCCTCATCACCTGCCCAGACTTAATTCTGTGCTGGAGGTTTGGGGTCTTCATATCAATCCCCTCCCTGTTTGTTCTGTACAAATATGATGTTAAGAGGGACCTGTTTTATACTTATAATGTCATGGACTAAACAAGAAAAATGATTGATTTCCTTTATAACTTTAAAAAAATAAAAAGACCTGCCCAACATGTTCTTTTCATTCACAACACACTTAATAATGTCTGAGCCAATACTTCCCTAGGCCTTATTCTGTACCACTAAACATGAAAAAGCACCACAGTGCTTTTGTTAAATGACCAAACTAATACAGCATCACCATAGTTAATGCAGCATTTGTCATAGTCACAAAGATGGAAAATGCCTTCATGTAGTTGTTTTTATTTGAGAGCTTTGTGCTTTCAGAAGGCATACTCAGGAGGGAAGTTAAGATTGTTAGAGCACATTCAGCTATATTCTGAATCTAGATAAAATATGAAAGGTCTCTATCCCAGGTTATAAGAAAAAAACCCCTACAGCTATTATAAAACCCACCTGTGCACCTTCATCACTGTTATTTTGGAAATATTATACTGTTCTTTAAGATTTTTGAGCTTTGGTCTGTGTATGTTGTCTAGAATCTCAGTTTGTACACACACTATTCTCACCAATGGCAATTTCTACACTAGTGACACACTCAAAAATTGTTTATGGGCAAGTCCACATCAAGCTCAAATATTAAAGTATCAAAAAAAAAAAAGATAAAAAGGATGTGCATTTTCAGGTAAGCCCAAGCACATTCAGCTACACCTACAAAAACACCTTACTCACTTAAAACAGGCAACAGGGTCAGGAATAACAGTGCTTAAAACAAATCAGAAAGTCAGTGCAATTAATAAAAGGGATTCCATTACTGGTAGCTTTTCATAAAGCTTCAAGGTGTTACAACAGCAAAATAAGCAGCAGATCTTTACTCACCACCATCTTCATGGCCACCAAGCTACAGCTGCTTCCTTAAAGGACCTTCCCCTTTATTTATTGCTTGAGGGGAGTAGCCCAGCCCATGTGGTTTGGGCTAAACAGCTGCTTGATGAGCTTGATTTTAGCATTGCTCAGCACATCTATTTGGAGCAGAATTAAAATGTTTGCTCTCAAAGGGAACCCAGGAGAAAGAAAGGATTCTGCTCTGAGAAGTGACTGTTCAGTGCCTGATGGGTTTTTTTTCCTATTTCCTCCCAAAACTTCTATATTAAAGTAGAACTTCCCAAAGAGTTGGGTGGTGAGGGGATGTGATGTGTGGGTGTTAATTTGTGATGGGAGGAGCTGGAGTTAAGTCCTTTTTCAGATATAATTCCTTCACTTTGGACCATTGTTTTTGCTTGTATCATCAATTTCTCCTCCTCTCAATGTCTTTCACCAGAGTTTCTACCAGACTACCTCTAGTTCATGCCTAAAAACCAAAACACTGTGGTTTTCCTCCTTATTATCTATTCCCACCTCCATTGCTCTGTCCTTCAGATGATGGGTTTGAAGGAAATACTCTAGCCTCAAAAAAACTATTTTAACTTTTAGGAAGATCGGTCCTGTTGTTTACACACGTCCTTGCAATTCCTGCCTGTCTAGTCTGCTTATTTATTGTATCTGAAATAATTTCTCAAAGCCAAATGCTAACCCAGAGATTAACATTTGTTAAGAACTTCCTGGGCCTGACTGGTAAAATGATTAAGGAAAAGATGTTTTATGATGCTACAGAAAATGAAAATCTTAATTTTAGCAGATCTAAGATCTAAAGCTGAAATGAAAGAACATTTTAAATGGCCAAATTGAATGAACTGAAAAATGCACCATCCGGAAAATATTCCATCTTACTCCCACTTGACATCTTAACTAAATCATTTTAGTAAACAAATAAGAAACAGAGTTGAAAAGAAGCAGAATGAAAATGTCTGTATGAAAGCTGAATCCCATAGTTTTATGAGTTACAGCTGATATCAGAGAATAGCAATAATTAGTAAGTCAATCTCTCATACTCATCAAATGAGTGGAAGGTCTTTAATGCTGGCAAAACAATTACTGATCTTTCCCAACCATTGCTAGGGAAAGCTGATATTTTTAATCTTTTAATCATTGCCACTTTGATTTCTCTTTTCTAATCCATTGATGAAGAAACTATTCTACAAATATTGTGATTTTAGAATACTTTATAGTTATATACACTTCTGGTCTGTGTTCATGGAATAATGTTTCCTAATGTATCTACCTAAGACAGAAAAATCCCAAACCTCTGCCAGAGAACCAACAACATGACTTAGAACTTCAAAGCACAAATAGAAATAAATTGAGAGAACACCATTGATTCTAATTGAGATACACTATCATTTATAGTTAAGCAGAGTTAAACAAATATTTCTGACAGAAAATCAACAATACTATTGTCTTTTGCAGAAAAATATTAATTTCCAAAACTTTTTCTGAAGGAAATAATTAAAATAAGACATTTTATGTGACTAAACCAAATACATATGAATATTTCAAGGGAGATACATAAATTCTAGACTCATTTGACTAAATTTTGGCAACATGGGCTGAAACACAGTGGTGTTAGAGGTGCAGTACCTGAAGTTTAAGAGGATTTCTATACTTTCTCCACTGGCATTAGACATCTAGGTTTAGACAGCTGAACCAAGTCCATTTGTTTTTCCTTTTGAGGGTGAAACCAACTACTGAAAAAATGGCAAAATATTTTATAAAATAAACATTCAATATTTTAACTCATCTGTAGAAATTAATTACTTTCCATTAGGAAGTTGACTGCTTTTTTTATAGTCAATAGACACCCACAATATTATAAAACTAGGGGTTAATGATCATATTATTTGAGTAAACCACTTGATTTTCCTGCAGACTGAAGGAGACATCAAAAAGTTAATAACTAAACACTGCAGGAATAGGAATTTTGAATTAAAATGGCTCATAAGGCTTTCTATATTCAAAGTATTGTAAAATTATTTTCCAATATAGGCAGTACAGTTCTTTTTATCCTTCATTTTTGAAAAAAAAAAAAAAATTTAAAAAAAAGAGAGAGGAGAAACAGATGTGTTCCAGGAACAGCTTGTTTAGATTATTTTTTCTTTTTTTATAACCATTAACGATTTTGAGATGCTTTATTTTGTGATAACACAGCATCATGTAAAAGAGGTTGATGAATATAAGATTCCTCTACAACATTGTTTAGATTTATTCACATTAGAAATGCATTGCTTTCTTTGTTGGTCAATATTCATTCTCCTGAAACTTCAGATTTTATTATTTGATGGATTCTACAAACATCATAGAGATTTCTAATCCAGAAGTACTGCAAACTCATAAAACAAATGTTTGCCTCACCTCTTGTCATAAGGATCAAATACTGAAGATATTTCAATATCATTCTGTTCTCTTCAAGCTGTTGAAATCAGAAAGTAAAGTACAGCCTGTTGACATTTTCATTGCTTTGTTCATTCAGTGCCCTTCTTGCATCTTTCAAAATAAGGCAGATTGGGACACATTCAACTCAAATTCACTGACAGCTTCTTGAACCAAGCACACAGGTACATTTAACTGGCTTCTCAAATATTCCTTCTTATTCCTTTTAAAGGTTCATACAGGTCTTTCACTACTGATAATCAATGAGAAGCACTTGAGATACACTATTTTAAGACATTTATTAAGAATAAAACAGCACTACCTGCCATTAACAAAAGATATCTAAGTAATAAGAGGAGATACAGCAAGAAAAAAGGCAAATTGACTCTTGCAACAGCAAATGTAAAACGTGGCAAGTGTTGTTCATTGGAGGTCTCATCCCTGGAGACATTCAAGTTCAGGCTTGTTGAGGTTCTGAGCAACATGATCTAGTTAAGGATGTCCCTGCTCACTGCAGGAGGGTTGGACTAGATGATCTTCTAGGTCACAAAGCAGGGTGTTGCGGCCCTGCTGTCCCTCCTGTCTTTGAGGGGACATGTGGTGTGTCAATAAATGCCTTGGAGGGTGGGAACTGAGATGGACCAGGGTGTTTTCAGCAGGAAATCACCATGGGTGACATTGCTATGTGGAAGCACACGAGGGGCTTTTCTCTCCTGGTTCTTGAATCCCGTGGAATGCAGTCAATCTAGGCTGACATTAGCCTGGAACAAATGTCTATATCTAGCCTCTTTATGTATACTGAGAGACGGGGCTTTGTTGTTGTAATTACATTTTTTTTTTAAAGATGTGAGTTGCATAAATCTCCTAATCATTTCCTCTGTCTATAATGGCTGTAATCTGCAGTTCAAGAAGATTCCTAATTAATATTAATTCCCACCCTGCGCACAGTGTGTTTTGGCAAGTAATTAGGTCTGAAGGGATGGCCAAACACACTGATCTTCTAATTTTGAACAATTTAATTACAGGCTTGTTTTCTGCGTGGAGCTGCATAAGCTATGAGTTTAGTAGAGAGCATCAGTGCAGCCCTGTTACTGAGGTTGTCTCTGGAGTGAATAGCAGAGAATGTTCTGCAGGAGGGTTGAGCAGGTTGCTCAGGTCTTCTGCCTAAAACCATTTGATTTAAATGAAAGCCAAACCATCCATTTATGTGAGTGACTGTTTACCTGGAGGCTGCTCTGTCGGACTGCTGAGTTTGCTGCAAATGCTTTCTGGAAAGAAGCTGCCTATCAACTCAAAGCAGAAAGTAGCCACTCAAAAGGAGGAGTAATTTAAATTTTAAATGAGATCATCAACAAAGAAACTGCTTCGCCACAGATTTACAGAGGAATTTTGCATGACTCTGCACATGAGAAATAATCCTCTTTGCTGATTTAGAAATTCAGCCCTTTCTTAAATTTTAATAATGTTAATAATTTAAAATATAATTTAATAAGTAAATTTAAAAAAATATTTCTTTATTAGTATTT
>JAOEGS010003123.1:9936-39738 GCA_025447755.1 Corythornis vintsioides | reverse complement strand
CCAGTTTCTGTGTTTCCTCCTCTCTTCTCCCAACAGCAGCAGAACTAGCACTGTAATCCCCCCATACACATTGATTTCCTCCAACTCCTCTCAGCTCTGAGGTCTTTAGACTACTTCCCACTGACAGGCAGACAAATGTGACAAATAACCAAATGCAGCTTCCTTGGGTGAGAACCACTCAGCCATGGCTGGGTGACCAGACCCATCCCCTCCAGCTCACTGTGCAGCCATATGTCCAGAACATACCAGAAGAGGCCAACAGGGTTTTTTTTTCACTGGCTTTGATGAGATTTTGGAGTTTGTCACCTCTGCACAAGGAGAATTCCTCTACCCCAGCACAGACCTCCCTCAGTGAGCCAAACTGCAGCCTACACAGTTGCGATGGGTGGGATGGGCTCACAGGACCTCCAGCTGGGGCAAGGACCTCCTCAGGCAGCAGCCTGGGGTCCACCCAACCTGGTCACTCAGAGCCCTTCCCCAGGAGAAGGTATGGAGGTGGTCTGGGTTTGGCCTGGTCTAAAAGAATGTCTGTTTGTCCCTGGGGTCAGAAGCACAACCCTCATTACTGGGTTACAGCAGTGAACTGGAGAGGAAACTGTACCTGCCTCTTAAAAACTCCCCTTCAGCCTGCAGCTTTCAAGCCAGTGGGAATCCTGGACCCCCCTTTATAACTTTGACCCATTCAGGGCTTCAAAACCAGTATCAAAGTCTGACTAAAGCCATTCAGAAGCTGTTAGCATGTCCATTTTGGTGATAATTTGGTGAATGGACTCGTCAAACAAATTGCCTTTATTAGCGACTGATTGAAAGCAATCAGGGAGCAGTGCCTTTCCCCTCCCAGCTCCAGCCCTCATCAGCTCAAACAAACACCCTCAGCCAATTAGCAGGGAGGTGCCTAAAGCAGCTTTCACTTGAAACTTACCATCCCTAGGGGGAAAAAAAAAAGAAAACAAACCACTAAAAAACAAGCAACAGCAACAACAACAACAGCTCTGTGCTTTCAAAGCCAGGAAGAGCCTCCAGGCTCCCAGAAAGCTACCCAGGGCTCACCTGCAGGGTGTGGATGGGAGTTATCAGCCTTCAGCTGGCTCAGTGCCTGATCAGCTCCCCTGAGCAAAGTGCTGCTCACATCCAGCTTGTGCCAAATATACAGCAGAGAACATCAGTATTAAAGCAGGCCCGGGGGGAGCAGCAGGAACTGGGGTGGTTGTTCCTGCAGCAGGGTTCTCCTGTGGCAGCAAAGGTGTGAGCTCCCCAGCAAAGCATTTCCATGCCTAGAAACAGCAGGGTTTGCCTTAGGTCCCTGCAGTGGATTCTCTGGTGTCTGGAAATGGTTGAGTTCACAGCACAGCCTTTTCTGCACTGTAATGAAGTCTCTGCTGACATGAAACTCACCATAATCACCCAGATCTGATGCCAATACCTTTGTGTCCAACGTGCCTGAAATTAGCTAATGAATGGAAAAGTTATTGAGGAGAATCAGAGCACAGCATCATAATCACATCAGCCTAAATCCCTGCAGGTATGCAGCTGGAAATTACATGGTCACCTTGGCTGGCAGGGGTCAGAGCAGAATTCAACATGTGTGTTCATGATTTAGTTGCAGAGGCAGGAGCCCCATGGCTGGAGCTAGAGAGAGCACAAGGTATAAGCAATAGCTGTTGCCTAAGTTTTCAACACATGTATTTTAAGTTAGTTAACTAAGTCTGCCCCCATTTCATTAACCTAATACCTCTAGGGAGAGGAGGCTCTACACAGAGGAGCACAGCAGAGCTCTGCCAGGGCAAGCACATTGCTTTGGCTTGGACTCCCACCACAAATAGAAAAGGCAAAAACAAAGAAGTTTATCAACCTTCAGGGATGCCTGAGAGTTCACTGCTGGGATGAGATTAGCATTAAGGGTTCATAGTTAAAGCACAGAGATTCAAAAGACCAGCCTCTTACCCCACACCTCATCACAGCCTTCAGCTGTCACCTTGAACATAAGGGGTATGTGACACATCATGACACTAGGTCCTAAGCCTTCAAACAGTCCTGAGAGCACAAGAACCATCACAGAATGAGATTACATCAGGAGCCCCCATACTACAAGCAGCCACAGAGAAAAAGTCCAGGCCTTCTTAAAAAGTAGCTGCAAAGTGCCTGATAACTCCACTCTCTCCCCAAGGACCTGCTTCCTCCCCCCACACCCTCCTGCAAACATCAATGTTTAAAGAACTATTAAAGAAAACAACTTCATAACTCTTCACATAGTTCAAATAGTTCACTTAAAAGGAGCTGTAATTCTTCCATCTCAGATTGCACCAGTCCCCAGCAGGACACACAGTCATCATGTTCATGCTGTGGCATTTGAGCTGTTCAAACAGGAGGGATGGAGTCACAGTGTGAGTGAGACCTTGTGCTCAGAGGTCTGGGAGCCAAGAGCATGGAGATCCCCAGCTGTTCTACCTGTGCTTTCCCCTGAGTCTCTCCTTACCCTCTCAGGGTGCCTTCCCATCACCTAGGTAAAGAAGAAATCTTCCTACAGCCAAGAGACACACACCTTGAAGATGCAGCCAGTGGGAGAGTATTGGGAGCCATGGAACACAGGTGGGTGTGCACATCTTGATAAGTTTTTTTGGCCAGTGTGTGAGTCAGATCTGTGCTGCTTGTGACCTGCTTAGTGCTCAAGACTGAGCTCAAGGCCATCCCTAAGATATTTCTTTCCAGGGCTGGATCTGCACACTGTGTCTGGGCCATCAGGAAAAGGGAATGACCTGTTGCTAACAGCAGCAGCTCCCTGACAGTTCTGAGGCAAACCAAGCTGAGAAGCCAGAGGAGCTTTGTTGCTAAACAAGGTCTGCAGGATTGAGTTTAAAAACAAAACGAACCAAAACAAACCAAAACAAAAATATTATTCTTCAAAGAACATCAGCTCCTCTTTCTCTGGACAGGGCTGCTATTTGGAATCTGGACAAGCCCTTTCATCCCAATAGCTGTGTCACCACCCTGCTGCAAATGAGCAGCAGTCAAACTGCTGCAGAAACCTCTAAGGAATCACTGCAAGTCTTGTACTCTTCAGCACCAGTAACCAGTATAAATCCATTCACCTCTTCAGGGTGCAGACAATTGATGTTCTGGGTGCCCCACCTCTAGGTGGGATGGTATATGGTAGAGCTATAAGGCTTCCTCAATGATGTTCACCTGCTCAGTTCCAGCCTTGCCAGAAAAGAACCCAGAACACCCTGAACTACAAAAAAAAAAAAGCCATATAAGAGGCCAGAAACCATTATGGGCAGGTTATGTTAAAAGGCTGCACCCCTTCCATTGCTTGTGCCATCTGACAATTCATATACAGGGGTAACAGCAACAAAGTGCTCCATCAGGAAGGGTTATCTGGGCCACTACTCCTTCAGAGGGTGCCTGCCCTCAAGCACTGGAGGGAGACAAAAGGGGTCTTTACCAAAGGTACTGGAAAAGATAACAGTGGGATTTGGGAAATGCTGTACCTTCTTCTAGCCCCTTTCATCTTGTGGCTGCCTGGCTCCTGACAATACAAACCTGTATTGGAGCTGCTCCCCCGGTGTGAGTCCAGCCCTTTCCTGCAGCAAACCAGCTTTCCTGTCCCACAGGGTCCAGTCAGCCCAACAAGCCCAGGGCTGTCTGCCAAGCCTGCTCTCAGGAAACATCACTCGGGCCTGGTGGAAGATTTCCCCAGTTGTGGAAACACAGGGGAGGTTGTGCTGGTGGGATGACAGTCCCTGCTGCAGACCACAGCCTTGCCGTGCACCTACACGGGGCTTTAAGCCCCTCCTCTCCTCCCAAAGTGTGGCAGTGCAGATGCAAGTTGCAGAAAACGTGATTTCCTCAACTGCAACTTTCTCTGTGCAGTTTTCAGAAAGCCAGCATTTGCCCCCTCCCCTCTCCCAGCATCACCACAGCCTAAGGGAGTTGCTGCCACTGCTCAGCCCACCTTGTGTACACACCATGTGAAGCACCCTTTTGCTCAGGACACTTGTGTACATTTGAATGCTCAGCAAATTGGCCTGCCTGGGACAAACTCTAGCTATGTTTCAGAAGGAGCAGGACTTTCCCCACTGCAGCTTTACCTCCTGTGGTGCCCACTCCATGCAGCCTTTCTGGCATTAACTTGCTGGCAAGGAGGAGCCCAGAGAAAGCTCAATGCCAAGAGAGGAAAACACAGGAGAAGCAGAGCAATGCCTCAGTCCTTCCCATTCAGAGGCAGATCTGCCTTGAATAGCGACCCCCAGGACGGCTCAGCCTCCAAAGGAGACTGCATCACAAGCAAGTCAGCCCCCTTCAATTCACATTAAAACTTCAAGCTACTGTAGATATTCTCCCACCCCTCCACCACAAGCTCCTCCTTTCTAACACAAATCTCCCTCAGCACACAGACACTGGCACTCCCAGGCAGAGAGCAGCAGTGTTGTGAGGTGTTGAAACCCCAGTGCAGTGAGATTCAGCTCTTGCAAATGGCACTTTTTCATCAGCAAACCAGCATGGGCAGCTCTTACCTGCTAGGAGAGTTCTGTAACACACACCTAAAGAATATTCCAAACTAGATCTTCACACTGAGACCCAAAATTAGAACTGATGTCCCCAAAGCAAAGTCACCCTCACTAGGCATTCCTGAGCAAACTAATCAACCCTGCTCAATAGTTAAATGAAATTTGTTCTGTTTTCTCTGACAGGCACATCTACAAGGAACAGAAGCAGAAAGGTCATTTTGAAGTGACTGATGCAGCTGTACATAGTTATAAACCTATATGGGACTCCACACCTTCAAAGTGTATTTGCAAGTGTATTCAAAGTGTTTACCTGCTGTGCACAACTCAAAACAAGAGCTGTGAACTTTTTCAAGCTCAGAAATTATTTAGAACTGAGGCACTGCTCCTGCCTTGAGTAAACAAAGGCTCAGAATAGAATTCATTCTGTGCATGTAACATCTCCTTTACATCAGGAAGTTTTTGCAAAAATCACCAGCTGTATGTTAGGAGGAGGAGAATCTGGCCCATTGCAAAATAATTTGGTCTTGCTATGTTACCTTTAATTTATGTCCAAGACCTTCCCAGCCTCCCAGCCTCCCTCCTTTCACTCCTCACAGAAACACAGCACAAAACCTGCTACAAACTTACACAAGTGAACACTATTCCCCTCCTTGTTCCCAAAGTTACTCAGACTAACTCTGCTGAAATCATCTTGCTAAGGCTTCCTGAGAAAGCCTTTTAAGAAATTAAATAATCTCTTATAGAAGATAATTTTCAGCAGTTTATTGTTAAAGGATCCAAGTTACTCCCCAAGCAACTCTCCCAGATCTGCTCCTGAGAACTGTAGGGAGAGCTCCCATCCACGGGCATCCCAAACCACCGGTGCTTCTCCCCTACCTGAGAAGTCTGCAGAAGTCTTAGCAAAGTTGCTGAAAGCTGTCAAGCACATGAGTCCTAGGAGGAAAGTGGAGGTGGGAGACACATCTGGGCAGCACATCCTTAAGTATCCTCAGGGTTTGGGGTTTTTTTTCCCCCAGAGAAAAGGCAAGAGCTCTCTGCCCAGGTCCAGTGCTCCTCATTGCCCGCAGAACAGGGTTAGTCCCATGGCTTGGGAGGATCGCAGGCAGCAGCCGGGAAGGAAACGCTCCCAGCGCGCACACACACACCGCACACACACTGACACACTGACACACGCACACACAGCCCTGCGAGTGAATGAACCCCGGCCGAGAGAGGCTGACGAATGAGACAGACCTACCTGAGCCTTGGCGGAGGTCCCAGGGTCCTAAAAGCCACCGCTTCTCCCAGCTCGCCTGCGGGCTGTCCCTGTGCGGCTGGCCAGCGGCGGCTGCGGGAGCTCTGCGGGGGGAGAGGGGAGGGAAGGGGACTGGGGGCTGCTTTGCGGTTGCTGTCGGTTTAGGGACCCGGAGAGCTCGTCTCTGTGGTGCAGACAGACAGAAGGACGGGCAGGATTTTCCAAGGAGGGAGCCCAAAGCCGAGTGTTGGCATGGGGTGCAATCTGTGAGCAGAGGTGTCCTGCCCGGCTGGGCACGGCACAGTTGTGCAGCTGTGCCCGCTGCTGGGAGCCGTCCTGCGAGGCAGGAGACTTTGCACAGGCCCAGGGATTAAACCCTCCTGGATCCTCTAGCCAGCAGCCAGCCATGCCAGGCTCCCTCCATCCCACTGGACCCTTCCCCCCTCCATCAAACTCCACAGCAGCTTTCCATGCAGATCCTAACCTGTGGTGTCCAGGGCCAGGAGCTCTGTCTCCCTCCTTCCAATCCCTGTAACCTCCAACTAGCATGGCCAGAGCTGCCCCAGCACTGCTCACCCTGCAGAGCACACCTGGAAACACTTCCAGTACTTGATCCTGCCCAACCCTCACCCATGGACTGGCAGCATCAAAGCAGCCAAGCTAACTTGGAAGAGCTCTAGGGACACAGAGGGAGGCTGCAGTGGGGGATCCTGTTCTCCCAGGAAGGAGATCCCAGGTTTTAGTCATCAGCATTAGCTGCAGCTCAGGTGTAGGTTGCAGAGAAATGATGAACACAACCAGCTTCTCTGGGCTAGAGCAGAGGTTGAGTCAGTGCAGAGAGCAAAGGAGCTTTGATGGGCAAAGCCAACACCAGCAATTCATCTGCATGTGTATCATCCACAGATGTATGGAGCAGCACTGTGGGGGCTGCCAGGGAAGGGGAGATGGAGCCAGGCACCCACTGAGCTGCTGAACAAAACTGCAGCTTCTAGCCTGAAAAAATAATCTGAGTGGGAATATCCAAGGAAAACCACAACTGATTTGTACTCCTCTGTCCTGTTCATCCACATGGAATTAAGTGAAACTTTCCAAACACATTCACCTCAGAGCTGAAAACAAATAGAAGAGACCTCAGCCCAAAGGATTCTAAGTTGGGGTTTTTTTTCAGAACTGAGTGCACTTGTAAAGAGTTTCTGATGCTGAAATTTCTAACAAAGTTTCAGCTGTTTTCAGATCAAAATCAGCTTGGCTGTCAGATTGTATTTGAAAGACATTGTCAAGAGAGCTGCTCTGAATACCACAGTCATCATTTCCACTAGAAGTGTGTTGTGGGCTGATGTGTGCACCAGAATCAGACTGCAAGGGGAGCTCTCAGTCCCGTGGCCCCAGTTGCTTTCTGCCACTTGCACAAGTTCCAAGCAGCCACACTGAGGATGAGGTTAGTGGGAAATCTTGAGTTTGAGCTTGAACCCTGTCCCTGAGCCATCCACCCAGACCATATGAACAAGAGATTAGTCTGGCCTGCATTGCATCTCAGCAACTTTCCTTCCCCCAGCAGCTGGGGTTCTCCAGTGCAGGTGCAGTGAGTCACCTCCCCAGGACAGGGGTGGCTCTGGGTTGATCTGACAGCTCAGACAGACCCTGAGGTGCAGCGGCTTCTGTACAATCCAGTCCCTCCTCTCTCCACACAATCCTGACACCTTGGTTTGCTTTTTTTTTTTTTTACACAAGGTTGTTTAAAGAGGATCAAAGACTTCTGTGGGATGTCTTGCCCCTTATTTCATCTGAGACTTTAATCCCATACACCAGAACTCTCTGACCCATGTGTTCCAAGGCTGACCTCAATTTCAAACAGAAAAAGATCAGGACATTTGGTTCCTAGCATCTCTCTGTAATTCTTGTCTCACCTATCTCTGCTGCCCTTGCCAAGAGGAAGATTCTCCACTATTGCCTTATAGGCATGAGATAACCATCCCCATTACCAGATTATCACTCAAAGCCCCTTATCAGCAGGACAAAGAAACAACACTGCCCCTGGAAATTGATCAACACTCTGGAAAAGGGAAGCACTATTTGCTGGAAAGAGCCCACCCTGTTAGCAGGTGTTGATTTTACTGATTAAAGGGTAATTAGTTTGGGCTGACTCAGTATATAGGGAATTAAAAAAAAAAAACCCTCTGGTGACAAAGGGGTTGAGGCTAAACATGGGAAGTCTGCTTGAGCAGCCCTTTAGAGTCAAACCAGAAGTTTACACCAGTGTCATATGAGGGCTCTGGTTTTAGATTCCAGGTTCTAAAAGTAAAGCAGAAAGAAGCTCTTTCTCCAAATAAAATAAAATAAAATAAAAATTGGCCTTTGAGAAACAGACAGTTAAAGTCCATCTCCATAATGCTCCTATTCCTTAGGGCATGTGGGGAACATCAGCTGCACATGTTTCAAATGGAAAGAGGCCACCTGTCCCAAATGAAGCATAAACAGAGGATGGTCTCTCTGTCCTGGGCAGTCTCCCGGGGTAAACATGAATCAAGGGAAAACCAATATGGAACTTTATTTCGGGGAGTAACAGCCCTTGAAATCCAGCCATGCCTTCAAATATGTCTCCTGGGGATAGATGCATATGATGATACACAACCCTCTTGGATCCCTTGTCCCCAGAGCCAACCAGAAGCAGGAACAGGCCAGTACTGATGCACTTCATCTTAGCTTGGAAGAAGGATCATTTGGTCTCTTTTTCTCCACAGAGTAACTATGGAGAATGGCTGGTTTGGGGGTTTTTTTCAGATAGAGTATTTGAGTTTACTTTAAACCACTTCTTCCCTCTCTACAAGACAGCTTGAAGGAGAACAGAACCAGGACAAGCTTTCAGCTAGAGATCATATGCAGGGTTAGAGCCATGTTTGTTTACAGAGTCACAAGCTGGTTTATTCATACATGTGCTGGGGCTAGTCATGTTTCCCAAACCCTAGTGACATTGCTTTTACTGTGTTTTCCATAAGGTCTCAGAGCCCTCTGCAAAGACCACCACTGCACTCTGCCATTTCACATGTGGATGAAGCACAGTCATATGTCTGAGGTCACTACCTTTTCAAGGTCAGCCAGGGGAAACTGTCAGAGATGAGAAAAGATTAAATACTTTTAATCTTTAAGTCCAATTAGAGCTCTTTCCACTTGGCCACACTGCCTCCTTGTAAGTGAAAATTAATGACAAAGTGTATGTGCATTTATACCTATAGAAATACACCTAGACTTGGTGGAAAGAGTTTAAAGTATAAAATAGCAAAGCTTCCCAGCATAGTACAGCTCTTTGTTCTTTTTTTTTTTTCTTTTTTATCTTTCCCCTAAGAGTGTCTCATGGAAACAGATGGGGTTACTCACTGAAGTAAGAGCAATTTGCTTTCATTGATTTGAAGGCACAGGGCTTCACATAATGCAATTTTGCAACATAACACCAAGTATCTCCCAAGTAAAATCCTCCCCTGTCTCCATACTCAATGTTAAACAACAGCTGTGCAGAATATCCAAACCCATAAGGCTTTGAAGTTTTCACATTTTGTGTCACTCAATCACCTCAGTTTAGAAAACAAATATAAGACCCGGGGCACTTTGCTCCATACTGGGACAGTTTTGGGCCAGGGGTGTTGCTTTAACATAATTCTGTGTGCCCCAGGTGATGCACTTCTCTCACTAAAGCATGGGGAAATGTTGTACAGAGTTATGCAAAAACCTCCAATATGCAAAAAAAAAGGTCAAAAATAAAACGTTTGGAGACTACAAAGTGATCCACAACAAAACTGAAAACATTCTCCTCATGTCTTCACCAAGTAATTGATGTTGAAACTCCTCTCAGCTGGTATTCTCCTAGCACATGGTCTGTGTTAGGGCTACAGTGCAGTCTGGTGTTTTATCTGGGACCAGCATACCCAGTTGGCTTTAGCTGGTGCTTTGTGCACAGGATGTTCTTGGGTTCTGCACTGTAGTAGAGCTAGAAGGATTTAGAGTCATCTCCATCTCTGTACTGCACTGTGAGTCACATAAGGATCTCAAGAGACCATGAATCAGAGTTCCTTAGCAGTGAACTGGATCCTTTCTCTTCCCCTGTGTTTCATCTCTCCTGCCTGTTTGGATGTTCTATCAGATTTTTTGCTCTGTGAGACCCAGCTGAGACCCTCAAGTTCACTGAGGCCTTCAGCACTTGCACTGATTTCTTATATGTGTCATGTAAAGCTCTTCTCCCACTTGACCTGACTCATTAGTTACCTCCTAACAATCTTCCTGGGAAGAACTCCCCATCAGTTGGATGATGGTATGTACTGACTAATGCCACTGCTATCTTTCCTTCAGTACATTCCATAGCTCTCTGGGAGTGCTTGTTAGATAAGAGGCTGGATTTTACACCTGAGGATACTGTTCTCTGACCTAGATGGTCTTTGGTTTGAAGAGCAGAGACATCCCAGCTGCTTCAGTGTGAGCACCAGAATGGGGTTTTATTCTATTATCTCACCTAAGGTAACCAAGAGTGACTTGTGTCTATCCTGCTGCTGCAGAGCTGTGAGTCAGTTCAGGTTGCTGAGCCCTTTTAATCTTGATGTCCTCTGTGGTTTTTTCCTTTTGCTTCCTGTTTTACCCCCAACCCTCACGAGTAACTTACATTGCCATTCATTTCCACAGGAACAGGAATCCTTCCTCAGATTTACTTGTTTGGAAGCTCTCTGTTTGTCCTGTGGAAGAAACATGCCATGATGCAATTTGATACAAACTGGGAATCAACATTCATCCTTAAAATGGTATCACAAGCACCTATCCCACACCTCATGAGTACTCTGGAGTCCACCTTGGGGCCAGTAGCATGAAAGACAACAAAGGAATCCAGCACCCCCCAGATCCTCCTGTCCCTCATGGGCACACATCCACACACAGCTACACCCAATCCTTACTCCAAATGCTGCTGTAGCTTACATCAGACACTTCTACTGGGAAAGCCCATTTCATTGCCACAATGAAATTACCTTCTTTCCCACAAAACAGATTGATTCCAAGCACAGCCATGAAGCCTTTGCAATAACATCCCCATCTGCCAGCAATTCCCAACAAGCAGGAAGGAATCTTGCTTTGGAGTCTGATATCATGAACATGGCCAGATGATGTGTGCTAAAAACCCACCAGTGTTTCAGAAGTTCTTAGGTGGCCATAGTGAAGACACAGTGGCATGGGCTAAGAACTGAATAAAATAACCCTGGACCCAGACTGGTGCTGCCTGCCAGTGCTGCAGCATCTTCTCCATCTTGCTACCTAGGCAAGCCTGATTAGAGCTGCCATGAATGACAGTGCATCCTGCAGCCCCACCTCCAGACTCCAGCAGCTACAGCCCAGGCTGCTATGCCATGCTTCCACCCATTTACAGTGGTTAGCAGGACAGCCCAGTCCCATGGGGCATATGGAATAGACTGTGCCCAGGTTTGAGCTGGTGGAGTCAATGAAAACAACCTTCTTGGCTTCCCTGGTTCAGGGCCAGGACTGTCTTCTCCTGTGAAAATGAACCAAGACATCTCTTTAACTTCCTCCCACCCTCATGTCTTTGGCCATGGACAGACCTGAACAATTCTAGATTGCAGGAAAGGGATTTCCCTGATGCTTAACACTTTCTAATGTTGCTTTATTACAGGACAGGTCTAATGGAAAGCAGAGCTGAAGAACGTGTGAGGGACACAGAGTGAGCAGGTTTCTCTCCAGCACAACTCAGACAGATCAGCTTAGCATTGCTGAGGGGCACAGAGTATTTCCCTTGGTTTTGTACAGACAGCAAATCACACAAAAAACCTCTGGCTCACAGATCACAAACCAGTTAGAAACCAAAGGCAATCAGAGGAAATGCCTTTCTGCTGAATGGGTAAAATTAATCCCAAGTGTAACTTCACAGGCATCAGTGCAAATTCCACAATGGACTAGGTCTGTCATTTGCAAGAAGAACAGGTTTCTATTCTCCTTTCACATGTGCTTAAAAATACATTTTATTTTCCTTTCTCTAATCTTTCCAATTTGAAGGGATTTGAAGAGTAACTGTTCTCTTCCAGATGCATTTAAGCACTGGGGACAATAATATCACCAGTTATTTGTTTCACAGTGGTCTCAAGAGACTATCCAGTGACAAAGTCCAGGTGTGCTGGGCATTGCAGACAGTGCTGGGCTATGTCATCTAACACAGCCTGAGGAGCTTACAATGGCACTGAAGTTCAAGCCATTCAAACCTTTACACTCTGTAGCCACAACACTGGCATTAGGGAACTCCAGTGAACTTGCTCCTGGGGCCAGAGACACTTCCCACTGTAGAAAGCTCCCACTGGAATGTTAATGCATTCATTGTCTCTGGGCACCTGGCTCGAAGACACATCACTGATATCTAATCACTTTACTTACTGGGCCAGCTACAAAGGACACAGAGGAAAGGAGACTATACAGTGGCTTACAAGAAGTTTGCAAGTGCCTGAGGTCCCCAGGCTAGGCCTGTCTGGACTGACAGCAGCACTGAGCACAGAGCTGTGTGCTCACACTCATCAACTGCTCACCGGTTGCAGAAAGACCTACACAAGACTAGGATGAGATGTGGAGTTCCTGTGAACAAGTGACTTGTCTCAGAAACACCTCAGCTGAAGTAAAAATTGACTAGAGGCCACCCAGCTTCTAACCCTGTTTCTGTTTTTGCTGGAACAGCTCTTAGCAATAGATTGACAAACCAGCACCACGTTCCCAGCCTTCCCCTGCCCACCACTCTGGTGCTTGTTCCCTGCCCTGTTCTGCAGTTATCCCCATGAAGAATCTTTTCCATTTACTACTACATGGCTGATAATTTCTTGCTTCAGTTGCCAACCCAATCTTGCACATACATAACTAGCCAAACCACCTTCTCCTTTCCTGCAGGGACAAGGAAAATCATTTCTTTCCAGCAGCACACCAGGCAGCCTGCACACCACCCTCCCCCTGCACAGTGCTGCCTTCTGACATGAAAGCCAACATGGCTGTGTTCACTAAAAGTAGCCCCAGCTCTAAGTGCTGGTTTGAGGCAGCTTGGTTTTCAGCAAAAGGAGATTGCCACAAACCTTGATATGAATCCCTAGAAGAGTTGGTGGCTTCTTCAGCTGGTTTAGGAAGCCAGTGTCCATAGCTGCTGCTTTTTCTGTGGACAAAGAGGCAGAGACACAAAGATGTAAAGCCAAATTCTTGGATGAAAACCCTGCTATGAGTCCACAGAGGCTGAGACATAAAAGGAGGCAGCAGTTTCTCTCTCCAACCTACCTTCATATAATCATACTGCACATAGTTGAACTAGTCTAGTGAAAAATAATGTTATGATTTCTAAAGGGCTTTTGCAAAACAAAGGATACTGGGTCACAATAGGATCCCAACAAAGGATATGAGGATTTTCTCCTCAGTTTATCACTGTTCACACAGTAATGGAGAGCAGAGGTTGACTTGCTTTGCTTAAAATAATGAGAACTTGTAACTCTGAGCAATTTGACTGGCTGCTTCTCCTGCATGAGCAGGTTGTGATAGCAGGTATCATTTACTATGACAAACCACTGGCATTAATGCATTAATCAAGGAAAACAAATGGTCACCCTTTTAAATCTCCTGCCCACCTAGAGAGAGTAATGGGGTTATAAATGGAGAAAGAACAAATATTGACTCTATTAAATGTAAAGGTACCTGGGAGTTCACCCATCAGTCTTCAGATTACACTTGCCTTTCAAGATGAATGGGATTGCTTTCATAATCCAGTTTGGTTATTTTTTTAAACATGAATGGGGACATTCAGCTCAGTGCTCTCTTCAGGTTTTCACAGTGTTCCAGACTGTTTCTGAAGGACAGTACCTCCTATTTCTGGAACGAGGTAGATGTTCCCAAGCCAAGAGCTGACTTTGAGATTGACATAAGTACTGAAGAAGCTGCCTGGACTGGTCACTGAGTTACTTGTTTGATGGTGTTTCTGGTGCAGATTTCTTTAGGATGGCTCCAGAGACTCACCCTCCATCACTTACACTGTGGAGACTCAAGGACATGGAAACCCCTTGGCATCCACACAGGACTCAAGAGGACCCAAGAATTTACTGCCTATAAGAAAGGCCTTTGGCACCATTTACTGAACTTAATCTTGCTTTGTCACAAACTTTTCATGCCCCCAAACTCAATATCTCACTTATCTAACCTCTGAAGCAACATTACACCAGTCTTCTGCAGACTATTGGAGCCTACTTTAGATTCATTTGAATATTGGCTTCCACATTAGATAATATTCCTCCACAAACATCTTGCTGGATCAAAACCCTAGAAGCATGGAGTGTTTTGTGATGGCTGAGATAAGCCAGTGTTGCTGTCCCTTCTGTAACCTGTAAGGGTGCCAGGAATCCCAGAGGGAACTCAGTACTGAGTGGGGACTCAGGCAAGGGCCAAAACCCCAAGCGAAGCTGCAAAGCCAGGAATTCTCAATTATTTGAAAACACTGCAGATTCCAAGAAGAATTTAATGCTATTTCTAACTCTGAACATAGGGCCAGCATCTACTGAGGCACTGCCAAAGGTGCTAACAGCTCATATATCATATATCACCTGCACCCTGATACAAATAATTGGCATCTGTTTGCTTGAGTTTTTTCATTCTCCCATAAAGGTTATACAAGAATAATTCATCCTTCAGGGCTGGAACACAGCAAAGGGAAAAGGCAATGGAGGAAAATAGGTGCCATGCCATGGAAGCCATGGCCTGCAGGAGCCTGGGGCTCGGGGGAGCAGCTGTGATCACTTCTCCAGCCACAGCCAGAGGAGAGCCTGGCAGCAGCAACCACACGCAGCTCCGCCAAGACTGGGTGCCAAACAGCCCAGGCCTGGGGGTGTCCTGACAGCTGAGGATTTTCCAGTCCATCTCTCCTCTAGGCTCAGCACCAGGACACTGTGTCTGAAGAACAGTTCTGTCTGAAGATAGAACTGAAGAGAGTTCAGTTCTGTCTGTGTCTGAGGAACAGCTCTCCCTCTCATCGTTTGCTCCAGGGTGAGGTGAAAACTGCCATTGTGGATGCTTGCCCTTAAGGTCTGGCACCTCTGGGTTTCTAAGGAACATTTGGGGATATCTGATTATTAAGGTCAACTCATCTTCAGCAAGGTCAACTCAGCTTAAGCTAACCAACAGCTCATGTCTCCTTAAAGGGAAGCTCCAGAAAGACTAGATCTGCCATCAGACAGTTTAAACATTCTAATAAAAGCCACTACACTCAAACCTTGTTAAAATAGTTTATAGAGCTGTTTTGAAACCTGGGATAAACAGGAGACAGAGGAGTCTGTATATAGGAGATCTGGTCTAGGTGATCCTGGTCTGGCAGGGGGGTTGAACTAGATGATATTTCGAGGTCCCTTCCAGCCCCTGACATTCTATGATTCCATGATGGGTCCAGGCATTGCCTTGTGCCTGTGCTGACATGGCAAGACAGCCTGAAGGATTCAGATACTCCTGGGCTGTGTGATACACATGGCCCCTCAGTCTGAAGGGAGCTCTGTTTGCTCCACCAGCCACTAGCAAGGCTACAGCAACTAGCAAAGCTAAGCAATCACTTGAGGCTTGGTCTGTAAAGGGCACAATTTATGTAGGACAAAAGCAGATTCTATGTCACTTTCCTGAGGAACTGAAAAAGCCACAGGGCAGTGGAACTACTCCACACCACAGAGCCTGTCCTCTTCCTTCCCATTAGCTCCTTTGGTCCTCCATTCTTCCAGTGGAAAAGCAGCTCAGGAGAGCCTCAGCAGTGTCAGGTATCAGCTCAGTATCTCCCAGCAGTGAGGGCCTATTGAATGCTCGAGGGGATTCAACCTTTATTTAACCTTTTTTCCTCCCACACTGACCCTTGGGTGAGCCCCATATGCTCTGTTCCTCACCCCCTGGTGTTCGGGCTCCTGAGGAAGGGATCTTTGCTTCGAGAGGCGCAGGCAGTGCTGGAGTTTTCTGTATTTTCAGGGTCAGAGTGCCCTCTTCTGTCCTTTCCGTGTCCTCACTGGTCACTCACTGCTGTGCTAGACCAGCAGGTTATCGAGAAACACTGTGACTTGTCTTCTGCACACCCTCTCGTCTGCTAAAGCACAGTGAACGAACCAAACGCCTGATCACAAACCAGAAAATAACCTTCGTTAATGGGGGGCTGAGGCAGGCTGAACAGTCAGCTGCCACCAGTATAAGGGGCTGGGGGGAGCATCACACACACGATGACTGATCTCATTAGCTGATGAGGTCAGGCATATTTTGAAGTGCATCTCTCCAACGTTTAAACAGTGGGGTGTTATTTATAGGTTTGCAATTAAACTTTACCTCTCTCCTGCCTGTGTAGCTGCTAATTGAATGCAGACTGTTGCTGACACGAGGAAATCTGAAAAAAAAAAAAAAAGGTAATAAAGGTAGCTCAATAATACCAATGTATATAATAATTTCTAAACTAATCCTGTGAAACCACTGGGACTATAGAGTATCTGAATTATAGATAGAGCTAACAATGGCACAGAAAAATTTATTAGCTGAGCCTCTCTATCAAGAAAACACATAGGAGTGTATTTCTGGAAACCACCTAGCCCCTTCCATGCAGCAAAACCAGCATTCATACACTGGGGTGGATCCCCTGCATGTCCCACAGAGCTACTACAAGCATATGTGTGCTGTATGCCCATTGCCACTGGTGAGCCCAGTGACCCACTCCAGCTTTGCAATGCAATAGCACAGCAGCTGCCACCCTCCCCTGCCATAGAATCATAGAATAGTTTGTGTTGGATGGGACCTTTCAGATTCATCTAGTCCACCCCCCTCCTACAGTAAGCAGGGACATCTTCAACTAGAACAGGTTGATCAGAGCCCCATCCAACCTGGCCTGGAAGGTTTCCAGGGATGGGGCATCAACCACTGGGCAACCTGGGCCACTCTCTCACTACCCTCGGTGCAAAAAATGTCTTAAATTTCTTCTTATCTCTAGAGTAAATCTCCCCTCTTTTGTTTAAAACCAAAACCTCTTTTCCTGTCACAACAGGCTCAACTAAAAGGATTGTCCCCAATCTTCCCTGTAGAGCCCCTTTAGGCACTGCTTTGGGGCCAGGGGTGCTCTCTGGGATTCCTCTTAGGTCCTTCTCCCCCATATGAAATCCCTTGAGGGATAGGGGTGAAAGGAGCTACTTTTTTTCCTCCCACCCTTGAAGGGACTCTTGGCTCCAGCACCAACCAACCACCCTCACTGCCACCCACCCCCCATGAGGAGAGGCCTTCTGCTATCTGGGGTCTTGCTCTGGGCAGGAGCCCACCACAGAATCAGAGAGTCATTTAGGTTGGAAAAGACCTTTAAGATGACGAGTCCAGTCTCCTCTCCCTCTGCTCTGCCCTGGTGAGGCCGCATCTGGAGCATTGTGTCCAGTTCTGGGCCCCTCAGTTCAAAAAGGACAGGGAGCTGCTGGAGAGAGTCCAGAGCACAGCCACAAAGATGATGGAGTGGAGCATCTCCCTGCTGAGGAAAGGCTGAAAGAGCTGGGGCTCATTAGCTTGGAGGAGAGGAGACTGAGGGGGGACCTCATTAATGTCTATAAATATGCAGAGGGTGAGTGTCAGGAGGATGGAGCCAGGCTCTGCTCAGTGATATCCAATGACAAGAAGCAACAGCTGTAAGCTGGAACATAAGATGTTCCTCATAAATAGGAGAAAACACACTTTTTTCACAGTGAGGGTGACAGAGCCTGGAACAGGATGCCCATGGAGGTTGTGAAGTCTCTTCTGGACACATTCTAACCCCACCTGGATGCGTTCCTGGGTGACCTGATCCAGGTGACCCTGCTCTGGCAGTGGGGTTGGACTAAATGATTTCTAGAGATCTCTTCCAACCCCTAACATTCTGTAATAAACCTCCCATTACCGACCCCCCCCCACAGTCCCCCAGCACCACTCCCCTTTCAAACGCCTCTGGGCATGGAGCTCCAGCTCTTCCCTGGGGACACGCTGCAGGTTGTGGGGGGAACCTGAGAAAAACCCCTGTCCCTCCACAACGCGAGCGTGTCCCAAGAAGCGTGAGGAAGGGCAGAAACTCAGGACTGTGGCAGCAGGTGAAGCCTCTCGAAGCCCACGGCTATGCTGAGACACTGCCCCTTCCCGCTGCCAGGGGCTGGCAACTCCTCCGGCCACCGCTCCGCTTGCCGCTCTTTCGTCCCGCGGCGCTCGCCGTAGCGGGCGGTGCGGTGCGGTGCGGTGCGCAGGCGCCGGCAGGAGCTATGGCAGCCGCCTGCGGGAGCCTGTTCCCGCGCTGCGCTGCTGCAGCCGCCGCCGCGGGGTTTGGGGGTCTCCCCGCCGCCCGCTTCGCCCTGCCCGGCAGTGAGGACCGCCCGTGACCCTTGTTTCCTCCCCGCCTGCCCGGTGCCCTTCTCCTGCCCGCGGCGCGGAGCGGCCGCACGCGGTTGTCCTCGGCCCGTCCCCATCCTTGTCCCGTCCCCCTCCCCGTCCCTCTCCCGAGCGAGGGCCGGCGGGGGTGGCCGCGTCCCGGGGTCGAGTTGAGGGGGGGGCAGCTCACCTTGGCGACGAGGGGTTTTAAAATCTGTTTCTTTTCACAGGGTGCATCTCTTCCTCGAGCTGTCGAATTAGCAGCGATGGCAAACCAGCAAAATTCCAGCCGCCTCCCAAGCCCGTCATTGTTGACAAGCAGAAGCAGCGGGAGGAGAGGAGGTAGGTTGGGTGGCCTGGAGCTTAGCACGGGTACGCCTGCGTTCAGCCCTGCTGCTAACTGTGGGCACCTCCTTAAAGCTCCGAGGAGCTCTAACACAAAAAGTGTTTGCAAAGTACTACCAAAAATAGCGTTGGAATAGCTTAAAAACAAAACATTAAAAAGCTGTGTTCTAGAATTGCCAAAAGCTGTGGAACAGGGAAAAAAAAATAAAACCAAAATGAAATGTGTAGCAGTAAAAATGCTTGGAGGATTGTGTTTGAGGTTTTCATGCCTCTGTCGAGTGTGTCACAAGGTGACAGGGGCATGGGTCCTGTGTCTGTGCCTTACACCCTGAGATCAGCTCTGTGTATGTGCAGGATTGTGAAGTTGAGCTGCAAAATACTTTTGGTTTACACTTACAAAAGTCTGGATTTCTTACAGGTTCTTGAGCCCTGAGTTTATACCTCCCAGAGGGAGAACAGATCCTCTTAAATTTTATATGGAAAGAAAGGATATGATACAGAGACGGAAAGTGTTCAACATCCCGGAGTTCTATGTGGGTCAGTAACAACATTTTGTTCTACTTGTCTGTATCTGTGTTTCTCTCACACAGAAGCTTCCCCCATACCTTCATCTCTTGTGGCTCTGCCTGTGCTGGTGTTGCTTCAGACACTGAGGCCACACAGATCTTGAAAAAGCATTGAGGAAATACAGAGGCTTTTTTGAAAAGCTGCTCTTGAACTCTTGTCCTGCAATTCCCAAAAGGTCGATTTTTTTGCCTCCTCTTCTTCTAGAAGAGAGGACTCCTGAAAGGCCTTCCTTCCCATACCTGTTTCTTGCTCCAGGCAGGCTATGGTGGGACTGCAGGGAAGACTGTTCACCTAACTGCTAGAGCTGACACAGCAGAGCAAATCTTCCCTTTTAGATTTCTTAGACTTTCCCTTTACCATCAGAGCAAATATTAAGGCTTGTATCATATTCTGTATTTATGTCATAACATAAAGTCAAACGACAGTGATGCTTTCCTCCCCTGGCCTATAGTCAGTGTAATCTTTAAATTAAAAAAATAAAAAATAAAATAAAGGAGTACATTCCCAGATCCAGCCTGTAGACTTTCCAACACACTGATACATTCTTTAAAAGTCTTTTTCCTGGAAGTCCTTAATAAGTTTATGGTGGAGGTTAAGAAAAAAAAGCCCATTGTTCAAAATGTAACTATTTTAGTGTATTTATAGATCCTATGTGATGTTTTTTCATAACCTGCTTTTATAGAGTCATTCAGGTTGGAAAAGACCCTTGGGATCATCCAGTCCAACCATTAGCCTACTCTACAAAGTTCACCCCTGAACCATGTCCCCCAACATCACATCCAAACAACCCTCAAACACATCCAGGGATGGTGACTCAACCCCTCCCTGGGCAGCCTGGGCCAGTGTCTGACCACTCATGAAGTGAAAAAATTTTTCCCTTATCTAGACCTCCCCTGTTGCAGCTGGAATCCATCCCCTCTTGTTCACTATCACTAATGACCTGTGAGCAGAGACCAGCACCACCCTCTCTACAAAGTCCTTTCAGGTGGCTGTAGGGAGTGATGAGGTCTCCCCTCAGCCTCCTCCTCCTCACACTAAACAGTCCCAGCTTCTCCAATTGTTCTTCATAAGTTTTATTCTCCAGGCCCTTCACCAGCTCTGTTGCCTCCTCTGCACTGGCTCCAGCACCTCCAGATCTCTCTTGGATTGAGGTGCCCAGAACTGGACACAACACTCAAGCTGTGGCCTCACCCGTGCTGAGTACAGGGGGACAATCACCTCCCTACTTCTGCTGCTCACACTTTCTGCTCCAAGCCAGGATGCCATTGGCTTTCTTGGCCACACTGCTGGCTCATAATCAGCCTCTTGAGAATTAAAACACCCAGGTCCTCCTCCATTCATAGCTAACCTGCAGAATCACTTGAACATCTCTCCTTCAGTCCACATGAGAAGTTTATTCTGTATAGAAAATCAAACCTTTGCACAATGCCCCTAAGCTCACCTTCTTCGCCGCCCTTCCCCCAGGCTGGCATTTACTCATCGAGGAGTGGTCAGTGGTGGGTTACTGACTGGACTCCATGATCCTGGCGGGCTTTTCCCACGTGGGCAGTGGGGTGGTGCTGTGGGAGGCTGCTGGTTGACTCTGGGTTCTTGGCAGGCAGTGTTCTGGCCGTCACCACAGCAGAGCCCTCCGCCAGCGAGAAGAGCAGCCGCTTCGTAGGGATCTGCATCCAACGGGCAGGGAAGGGACTCGGGGCTACCTTCACCCTCCGGAATGTTATAGAAGACCAAGGTGGGTTTCTAACTGCAGGAATTATCAGAGAATACCAGGGGCTGGAAGGGACGTAGAAAGATTATCTAGTCCAACCCCCCCACCCCCGCAGGCAGAGCAGGATCACCTAGACCAGATCACATAGGAGCACATCCAGGTGGGTTTTGAATGTTTCCAGAGGAGACTCTACAACCTCTCTGGGCAGCCTGTTCCAGTGTCTGTCAGCCTCCCTGGCCCTGTAGACACCTGCCCAGTTTGAGCACAGTGTATATGCAGGAGCTGGGGCTGTACAGCCCCGTTTCACAAGCAGCAGATTAGCAGAGTTGTGTAGCAGACTCATCTGTTCAGTGGCAACTGGGGAGAGGTACAAATATTGATGTTCTGAGAGCAAATGTGAAAGAGGCATCTCTTTATATACACTACACAACACTGAGATGTATCTCTATAGAGATGTATGTAGTAATAGCCATGGTAATCAAAAGTCTTTAAAACCAGAGTTTGCCGCCTTGAAATTCAAGCCCTTCACCATCTCCTGAGTCATTCTGTTATCAAAGACTTGACTTAGAATGTTTTGCCTGTGCAGTTGTCATGCACAAGTAGTCACATGTCCACAGCATTGCACAGTGTAGCTCCCTGTATCAAAGTGAAGAGATACTAATTTGGTATTAGGATTTCTAATTAATTTGGTTCATTCACCCAGACTCTGTCTTTAAGGTGTTGAAATCTGTTTTGAACTGTACAACCCTCGCATCCAGGCCATTGAGGTTCTGAAGCTGGAGAAGAGGCTGGATGAGCACCTGCTGTACCTGAGAGATGCCCTCCCAGAATATAGTAGTTTTGATGTCAATATGAAACCTGTGTCTCGCTTAGACCATGATGAAATTCCTGTCAACAAGGTAGGAGCTGCATGTTTCAGAGGGAAAGTGGAAGATTTGGGTAATTTTCATACCTGACTGCTACCCATTAAAGATCTGTCTTGCACTACTGACCAGGCTGACAAAAAGTTCATAAACTAGCACATCTCTATGCTGTTTGTACAGTGAAAGAAGGGTGAGAAGGGTAAATATCTACCATCCTAGGTAGATGTAGCCTCCTGTAGTCATGGCCTCCACAGGGCTCTGTCTAGGACTGTGTAATAAATAAAACATTTTAATTAACACTCTTGATTTACAAGATACTATGACAACAGTCACATGGACACAAAAAAGGGTAGCCACTGTTTAACACACTGACACCTGGGTCTTTTTTCTCTGCTCTAACAGAAGGAAATTATCTCACCTTGGGATTTATTGGGCTTTTTTCTAATTATCACCCTAGCTGCAGGTACGAATGAAACCTAAACCCTGGTCAAAACGGTGGGAAAGGCCAAAATACAATATCAAAGGAATAAAGTTTGAGCTACCTGAGAAGAAAATGAAAGAAGCACAGAAGTGGAGCCAGCCCTGGCTCGAGTTCGATATGCTGCGAGAATACGACACTTCAAAATTAGAGGAGAAAATCTGGAAAGAAGTGAGTGAAGAACTTAAAAAATAGTGGGTTTTCCAGTCTAGGCATCACTGATAAAATTAATATTTACTTTAATTTACTGTACAGATTATCAGTTATCTTTGCAGATACAAAACTTCACTTGGCTGTCCCATGTTTAAGAACCAAACCTTAGGAATCATTAACACAGCAAAATATTTTTACTTTGTTCTCAAAATAAAACCATTATTTGAAAAGTCTTTTGTCTATAACACTGAACAAAGTTATTTACAATTAAAATACTCTACAAAAATATATTTTTACCTTAAAAAAAAAAATAGAGATTAAGTCTGTGAGAGTTACATTCCAGCCCCAGCAGATTTTGGAGAAACAGAATCACAAGTAAACACAAAGAGTCTGCTGCACTAACAGGTTCTACAACAAAGCAGCCTTGTTCTTCTGTAGCAATATGTATTGCAAATATACAAAGGTATAAAACATTAGAAACCTAGTAAGGATGTAAGGGAAGACTTTATCCTAGAGTTTCACTTACTAGAAAGTAACTGAAGGTTGTTTTCATCACAATGTGTTACTAAAAGCCCGAACAAGCAGGACCTGTGACAACTCCAGCCCTGTACACACCACTTCAGCCTGTATTCCTTTTGAGTACAAGCCTCCAGCACCCATCAGACACTGCCTTCACATGTCTGCTCTTCCCATATGTTCTCCTGTGCAGCTCTTGGCTCCTTGAAACCACATTTACCACCACTAAGCATTCAGTCTAACTCCTGAGCTGCAGACTGACTTGTTTTTGTACCAAGGTCCAACTCCCAGTACAAAATACATCACTAGTGGTGCTCCAACAATAACCCTGCCAAAAGCCACCATAGACCACAGGTTAGAGGAGCTCAGTGACTGCTGAGTCAGTGCTATTTAGCAATATTGAAAGAGTTTGTAAAGCTGTCTGCTGGCTATCAGGGGTAAACTTTACAGGCACTTTCTACCTTTCCAAGAATCCTCTCAAAGAGGACAAAGCAGTGAGGTTTTAGAATGCCTGACAACTGTAACCTGTAAATGAAATGGCCTGAAGAATTTCTTTACTGGAAGAGTAGTCAGGTGCTGGAACTGGCTGTCCAGGGAGGTGGTGGAGTCACCAACCCTTCAGTGTTCAAAAAACATGTAGGTGAGGCACTTTGGGACATGATGTAGTGAGGTGGTGAGGTATTGACAGTTGGATGCAGTGATCTTGGAGATCTTTTCCAACTGTGACAGTTCTGTGATTGCCACTCCACCTTTTGAGTGGGCAGGGTCTACTAAATTAGATTTCCATTAGAAGGGGTCTGGTGTGAGTAGCAGGCTTAGTTCAGTTGTGTGCTCCTTTCTATTTTCCAATCATTGCTTTGAGGGGTTCAAGTTTATACTCTTCAATGAAATCCTCAACAATATGCAGAGCTTGGACTTTCACCAGCAGGAAGAGAACTTCTTTTGTTTCATCACTATAAAAACAACAAAAAAAATAGAATTATAAGCAGCACTCTATAACTTAAAATTAATAGCCATAATGTACACTTAAGAGACAGGTTCTTTCCTTGGCCCCTGGTCATTAACAGTACCCAGCATTTAGCACCTCAAACTATCACAGCAAACTGAAACTGCAGAAACCCTCCTTGACACTACAAACTCCATCTTCTGTTGTGTGTATACATGTGACAAGAACATCCTTGAAAGCATCAGATATTTCTTATATGAGACTGAAAGCATTTATTAACAAGAAGCATTCAGGGAAGTGCCTGAGTCCCAAGGAAAGCTGCTCTGTCACCTGTGGTTGTTCTTGTGTAGCACACAGGCACACTTCAGCAGGTGCTTGCAGAAGTTCAGTAATTCAGGGAGAGTTGATCCACTCTGAAGCCCTTGGAACCACCTTTCTGGGAGACAGGCAACCACCTGTTCACACAAAGAATAGTTGGAAAAAGTTTTAAAAGAAAACTTTCAATATAAGAAAGTCACATCAACTTCTGATGGAGACTTCTGGGCAGATTAGTGTGGTTTTACTTTGAAACCAGGACTGATTATCCCTACAAGTAGTTAAGAACCTAGGGACCAATATTTATTCTAAAATGCTTTTATACATAAAAAAATTAAGCCAAATATTAAATGTTACTTACGATTTTCACTATTCCATCTTCAGTTTCCTTCATGGGAAAAAAAAAACACAAAACAAAACAAAAAAAAAACACCAAGAACAAAAAACCAACACTCTTCCAATGTGGCTGTTCATATTCTTTTACCTTTTTACACTTCTCTGTGTGATCTGGCCCCGGGGCTGTGTGGAGGAGGCTCAGCAGCAGGTAGCGATTGAGCAGCTTGCCCAGGCCCAGTTCACGGACTGTGTCCTCCTGCACAATCCCATCCCAAAGCAGAATGTTGGAGAGCAGCTGCAGCAATGGAGAAACAGAACATATGTCTCATCTGGTGGCTGAAAGGGCACTAAAAACATAATATTACAAATTTATGCAAGACAAAAATATTATGTCCATCCAATTAAAGCAGTATAACCAAGGATTCACACTCCAGCCTGGTGTCAGCCACTTGTCACACTGCACTACTGTAAATAACTTCACCAAGAAGGATAATCAATGTACATATGAACCATACCCTAATAAGTGTTTGTATGACCTCCCAAGGCTGGGGAGAACATTTCACCCTTCTAACAGGTTAGTAATTTTCTCTGGCCCAAGTACAGAAGCTGACTGAGCTTACACAGAGGAGCCAGCAGTCAAATCTGAAAGCATGAAAACAAATGGAAGCACGAAATAAAAGGGAAGAGTATTCAAACACTCCCACTACAAGAAATGGGGACCAAAACCAAGCAATTCTAAGCAAACCATCAGAGAATTCAAGGCAGAAGTAATAAAATTATTCCAGGGTAATACTACACATAGTCCCTCACATAGTGGTGATGATGGCAGCCACAGTTTATAGCAGCACAAAGATTATTCTGTGGTTGGAATCAGTATTATCAGGTACTGGGAGTTTTCTTCTGTCACCCCTTCCTTACAGTTGTCATTTTTTAGTTTGCTGTATGGATGTGACTATTTTAACTCAGAACAGGTTAATTTCCAAGTAACAACCTCCAGGTATTTTACCCTCAGACACCTCCATTATCTTTGCAGTCACCAGTCAATAAACACACACAAAGCCTTTGTTTCTGTAGCACATCTGATGGGTCACTTCCCTCTAACTGCAGGAGGCACCAAAACACAGCTGAAAGACAAAGGAGCATTTCCCCTGGCCAGCATGAATGAGGGAAGCACTCAGGGCAGGAAACAAGCAGCTCATTTTGAGCTACCTGCTGGAACTACACCAGGCAAGGTGGGCAACAGAGGGTGGGAGCACTGAGCTTCCACCACCCATATGCCTGGATTAGGAGAGTTCCTGCCTCACTTCTCACCCAAATCATGTAATCCTCCTTCTGGACCTGGAGAGAGCAGTCTCAAGCACTGCTGAGTTCCACTAAGTATTAAGTACATCCCAAGAGTGCCACCTTGCAGTGTTATTTACCCTGGGGTGACACCTCCACCAACCCCTGCTGCTTCTGAGGACTGACTTGTACTCTTTTATGGGTCTCTAGTCTAGATGATGACTGCTTTGTTACTGATACTGCAAGCCAAATACTAAGATTTGGCCCAATCCAGGTTGATTAGGAACCACAAGCTAAGATGTGCTGTACATTTCTGTGCTACACTACTTATAAACCTGTGCCACACCAATTTGGGTTATACAAACACTGTGCTGCTCTGATCATAAAATGTTGTACCATGCTGATCATAAAATTAATATAAAAAAAAATAAAGCTTTAATTGTACCTACAACTTAGAATGATGGCACTATCCCCAGAAGAACCTCTCTGTCCACATGCTGTAAATAAGCTGTAAGGACAACAGGCCTGGCTGACCCACTCAAGCTAAAAAAAAAAAACACCACTAAAAAAACACCCAGCCAGTAGGAACAGATGGTGAGTCTCTTGCAGAAGATTTACCAGTTGGGTAAACACAAATAAAGTGTTCATTTATAGTTCATTCTTAAATCAGCACAAGCAGGTTGCATAGAGAACACTGAGAAAAAGGAGTTATCCTAATAAAAATGTACTCTCCCAGGAATCTGCCTTGTCTGAAGACAGAATTCCTGACTGACTGCTAAATAATTTTTCACTAAAATCACTTAAAAAAAAACCAAAACAAAACAAAAAACAAAACCAAAACCTACCTTAAGAGCTGACCAAAACTGTCTGTCCTGGAATTTTGAACACAGTGATGATTTGTCTTCCACAGTGCTGGTCATGGAAAGCAGAAAGTTAAAATAAGTATCTTTTATTTGTTTGTTTTTAACAAAGAATAAATTGATCTCTTAGATCCTGATTAAAATCCTGGAATTCTTTCAGCAGTTTCAGCCAGAATCAGAACAAAGGTCTGGGGACACAGCCAATTCTAATTAGAACCCATTATGATACAACTACTAGGAAATAATTTCCAATAAAATCAGCAATTAGCAGCAGGAGTGGCCACATTTCAGATCAAACCAGCACTGCTTAGAACCAAAACCAGCTTTCACAAAGCTTCTCTCCTAGATGTGTTTTAACCCCACATCTCCTAGACTCCTTACTCTCCTCTTTGACATAGTGTCCAGTAATACCCACCACCAATAAAACCCCTGTTAGGAATGACAGGAGGAACACAAGCATGTGACACAGACACCTACCCTAACACAGGCCCTCAGATCTAAGTCAATGTGCTAAAACCAAACCATGGCCTTGTATATGGAAAAGCTTTTGGTCACAAGAGCAAAAAAGCATTAAGACAGTGAGGATACCCTTATTAGAAAGGGTTTATAAACAGGAATAAGGCTTCCTAACCCTTCCTGGAATAAAAGGGTGGAAAGCATGTTTGTTCCATGAACTGTTCACTGGGATCTACAATATTTTATCTACATCTGTGGGGGAGAAGGGTAGGAGTATTAAAAAAATACAAATTTAAAAAAAATGAAGGTTTGAGTCCCAGAGTCAGCTCACCTTTTAGGATACAGAGGAATAAAGACATCTTCTTCTACAGATCTCTTCATTCTTAGGACAACCATGTTCACCAAATCCTATTAAAAAAAAGAAATGAGTAATGTGTCCTCACAAAAAAAGGCTTCACCTTCCATTTGTAACACAATGAATACACTGAAAACAGTAGACAGATCTTGGCCAAGGTCAATTGTACCACTTCAAGTCCTGGTTTCAAATCAACAAACTCTGGAAGGCCCAGATGAAAGGCACAAATCTTTTCTTAAAATATACTTCTTTCCATACTCAGGGGCTAAACAACCACCTCATTTCACTAGTTTTATAATAGATACACTTCCATATTACATCAGAATAAAACTAGACTCAGATTGAAGAAGGGCAGGCTAGAGACTTATATAGAATATAAAAGTAATTATTAAAATATTGCTAAGGTTATGAAATTCTGAATCTTCTTTATAAATAAAGGCTTAAGGAGTTGACCCCTGGAGCATTACTAGCATCTAGAGCTCAAATTTTGAGTTAATTAAATGCAATTCTAAAATCTAACAATCTACATTCTATCCACTGCTAGTGCAGTGAAGATTAGATCTACAGACAGATCCTTGGCAAGACCAGGCAGAATTTTTCAAGGAACAGGGACTAATTTCTGCCTCAAGAGTGTCCCATCTCCCATCACCTTCCGTAAGGACAGTATCAGAGAACTAGACGTTTAATATTAAGAAGCCTGAACAGTTGAGTGACAAAACAAATCATCAGAACTGAGCAGCTTCATCTCTAAGTGTGCCCAGGAGCAGACAGCCAGAGGATGAAGGTCTCCCCTCCCAGCACAGCAGCTCTCACCTCCTTAGGTCGACTGCATTCTTTTTTGGAAGGGATGTGCTTGTCAAAGATGTTCCTGCAAAGCTGTACAAGGGTCTTTGTCTGTGAAGTGGATAAAGGATCCCAGACATTCTCTACAAATGCTGAGATAAGGAAAAGAAAAAAGGAATTTGTTCCATTCAAAACATGCAAGTCTTTCTCTGCTTCAGTTTCAAGGCATTTACAATGTAACTGAAATAAACATAAAAATCTAAACAATAGATTTATATTGTTTAATCATCTACAATAATCTTAAAGAGAGGCTATCTTAGCTTCACTCTGTGAAACAACATAACCACTACCTCTTGGAGCACCATGACAACTAATATTATTTGATAGCTGTCACTTATTTAAGGTTTGATCTCCTGGCTGCAAAGAACATCTTCAAGACAATCTTAGTATACCTGTAATTTTTGGAAGAATAGTTTTTTCAATCACTCTAGGCAAAACTTCTTTATCAGGATCATCATCTCTTCTTGATTCAGGTATGTTTTTGACATCACTGAATTCTTCTATGGCTTTGAACCAGGGCATCTCTTCCAACTCTGTGAAATTCTGCTGAAAGATCATTGCTGTTACTTGCTCAGCTGGTCAGGATTAAAAGTTCCAACCAATGACACCACAGAATCCCACTTCATTTCAGATCCACCCTCATCACTCAGCAGGCCAAAACAACACATCAAATAATCTAGATTTAAAGCTAGAATTTAAAGGGTGGGATTGTTGAAGAGTCTTTAAAGAACTCAGGAGAATAGTTGTTTTTACAGAAGGTGTTGTGGGGAAAGGACAACATTAAAAGGATTCCAACCACATGTTCAGTTTCTGAGACTAACATAGTATCTTTCTATTATTTCTGTGCTATGTAGAGAAAAAAAAATCACTTTCTTCATATTAATACATAATATACAACACATACCATTTTCAAAGAAGTCAGCTGATGCACTTACCTCAAGAGGATTCCAGTTTATTAACTGAACTCTGATCAATGGATTTAAGAGCTTAGGCAGGCAAAAACTGATGTAAGCATCACAGTAAGACTCTGGAAACTTGTCTTTCCATTCCTGGAATTTCAACAGGATTTTTCTGATGTCACAAAAATCTGCATGTACATCTTCAAAGACCTTCCTACTATCCTCTAAAACGTTCTCTATGGACAATATTCATTGGGAATAAAAAGAAACAATCACAGAACTTATTGAGGCATAAGCTGAAGAGTTTATGCATCTATTGGACACAAGAAATATCTATATGATAACTGCATTTGTCATTTATCTTTGACACACATGACACTGAAATGGTTTTAAAACTGGCCCAGTTTGAGGGAAAAAAAAACACTATCAGAAGACAAAAAAAAAAAAGCAAGTTTCTTCATTATTTATTCCACAGATCTATACAACCAATGTTTCAAACATGAAAACCATTCTGTAGTTATCTGGAGAAAAAGTATCATGCCTTTCCCTGCTCTTCTTCATCCATTCATTCCAGATAATTAGACCACCAACCTTTCATTCACTCTATCTTCAGAAAACAAACTGAATACACCAAACATGTATCATTGCATTGAGTACTGTCAGATCAGCTTTGGCATAATCTGAAAGACCCTACTTCTAGTTGAAAGTCACATGCAAAGCCACCACTGCATAACTCACAGCAGAAGAAATCTACAACCACA
>JAOEGS010003122.1:65454-107245 GCA_025447755.1 Corythornis vintsioides | reverse complement strand
CCTCAGCAGGGAGATCTCCACTCCCTTCAGCATCTTGGTGCCCTGCACTGGACTCTCTCCAGTAAATCTCTGTCTTTTACTCCCTAACAGTAAAGGACATTTTTTTCAGAACAACAGACCTAGTTTAGGGCTTCCATTAGTACAAAGACATACTGTAGTGTAGCAACCTACCAGTCACTTCACCTCTTCCTCCTCCAACATCTTTTTAACTGTCAACATTTTCAGCACACATCTGATTTAATCCGAGCAGCTTTTTTACATACTAGTAATCTGCTACAAGAGATCTTGGACTCAGCACCTCTTCCTTTCATTACAGCAGCGGTGAGAGAGCCATCTAAAGCCTCTTCATATCAGCAGTTGTGTCAGTCTGTGTAGTTTTTATCTCCCCAGACAACTGCCACCACTAGAAAAAGAGGCTCAGGAAAGATGACATTCATTCGTTCAAGCTGACAGCTGGAAAACAAGGTTCTTAGGATGGCAAAGAGAAAGACACCTCAAAGACTGGTGCACCCTAGTAATCAAGAGAGTTCCGTGTTTCTTTTTAATTCTCAGCTATCTGTAGGCTTTTGCTTTCCCAGCATTGCACCTGACAGCTGATTGATAAGAGATTAGGTGCCACTCACAATTAAAGCTGCAGGAAAACTAGCAAGATCATGTTTCTTTTGATGTCTATCTCTCGCTCTCTGAGCTTGCAATCAAAAGCCCATTTAGTAGGTTACAAATATCTAGACAAGGATGACAGCCTACCCAAAGCTTCTCATTGTTGGATTTAGTGTGAGATGAAAGCCAGCAAGTAAGAAGATTCAGATCCTCCTCTATTGTATTTTACAAAAGGCTTAAGTGTGTTCTACATACATGTGCCTCTTGACTCCCAGAACACATCTGGCCCATTTGCTCTGTGTTCTCCATGTCCTTGCCTTTCAAATGGTGACAAGGTATCAGGGGGACTGGGCAGAGATCCCACAGGGCCAGGCACTACCCTGTGACTAAGCCCAGGCAGGTGTGGTGAAGCATCCTCCCAGCAAGCTGACCACTGGCTGCCTCTCTTCACCTCGAAATGTCAAGAGAAAAGGGACCTGGGAGTCTGCAGACAGGCTGGGGAATGACAGTGTGGCAAAGAATGGGGCACATTGAGGAGTTGGTGTGTGGAGGAAAGGAAGATCAATTCAGTATTGGAGTTGCTGTTGAAAGTGGGCACAAAACCACCGTGGAGAAGCAGGCATGGGAAGGGTACAGCTGTGAGCTTGTGCTTGCTCTTGCTACTGAGATGCACATTGAGGGTCTGGAACACCAGCCTTACAAGGAAAGGCTGAGAGACCTGGAGCCTTTTAGTCTGCAGAGAAGACTGAGAGGGGATTTAATGTCTGTAAATAGATAAGGGTTGGGTGTCAGGAAGGCAGGGACAACCTCTTTGCACTTGTGCTTTGTGACAGGATGAGGGGCAATGGATTCAAGCTCAAGTACTGGAAGTTCCACTTCAACATGAGGAGGAACTTCTTTACTGTAAGGATCACAGAGCCCTGCAACAGGCTCCCCAGAGAGGTTGTGGGGCAGGACTCAATCTTCAGAGGTCCCTTCCAACCCCTAACATTCTTTGATTCTATGATGACAGTGGCAGTTCTGCCATTACTAGAGATTTCCAGAGTCCTACAGCTCTGATTTTGAGTGGCATTGATCTCTCCCCAGTCCCCACTTCAGTACATGGGAAAGTACAAGCTTCGTGTAGAAGTGCAGAGACTCTGTGAGGCTCAAGGTGCTCAAAATGCTGCTGTAGAGACAGCCCCAAGGATGGAATGGAGAGGAGCGAGGAGAAAGTCTGGACCTGCACAAGTCAAGGGGAGGGTTTTCCATCAACCTTCTCAAGAGCAGGCTGAAGGAAGCAGAATTGAGAAACGTGATGGAAAATCTCCTATTTGCACCATTTTCCTAACTGTGTTCAGCTACTTTTCATTAGTCACCCTCGGATGACACATCCAAGTCTATTTTCTTTTCTGATTCTCTGGGGATGACATAATCACTTAAAAAAAACAGGGAGGTTGTTCATGTCTAATCAGATGGCTGTGTGATTAACTCATTCACAAGCATTTTAAAGGCAATTTTATAAATGCATGTAAAGGCCTTTGTCTCCAAACTTGAAAAGTCTATTTCAGTGTGTGTACACAGCCAGGCTGAGTCACTCCCTTTCTGCTAGTCAGCGAAAAGACATCCTATTATAGGACACTGCACTCTTATCTATTTGCTGGTTACATTTATAGTTCAGAAAGCCTGCCATTATTTATTTCTTTTTGCCCACTGCACACACTGAGTGCCTGGGGACACAGGAGCTAGGTGACACCAGTGTCAGGCCAGCCCAGACACTATTTTTTTAAAAACCCCAGGCTTTTAAACCCAACTCCCTTGTGGAGTGAGGAGGCAGCACTGCACAGCAGTGTGGAGAACTGGGGAGGCCTTGTTCCAAAGCCAGGGGCTCAGGAAGAACAGACAGGGAGCTCCATCACGCCTAGCATCAAAAAATTCTCTGCCTCTCCTATAAAATGGAGAGGGCAGAATGTTCTCTGCTCTTGTCCCTGCTGTGTGTGTGTCAGATCCAGCTTGCTGGCATCCCAGGCCCACGTGAGGCTTTCAGAACTCTCGAAGTACTGAAATAGTTATTTGCACTGTGGTCCCATCCCACCACGGAGTAGTTAACATTAAAAATGCTGCTTTAACACAGAACTGCCCTTTTATAAAAAAAACCAGTGACACAATTCTTCCTCCAGAAGGAAAATGCATAAAGCTTTTCAACAGCTTTACACAATGTTTTCCCCCGAGTTTTAGACTGTAGCTGAGACTGGGCACACAGATTCCAAAGGGAAGGCTTATGAATCTTAGTAAAAAATAACTTTGATTATGAGTAAAATAAAAGTACTTCCTTAGTAAATAGCTCTGAGCAGAGGAAAGCAAATGTAAGGTATAATTCTGCCCCAGGTTGTGGTTAGTTCTGTTGAAAGAACAAAAACCAAACTGGCAGCCAGCGAGTGAAGTACTAGAACAAAACTCAACACTTAGCAGATTTAATTAAAGTACAGATTTCCTAAATCCATTTTCCATGATTATTGTTAGTATTCTTTGGAAGCTGATTAGGCAAAAGCAGATGTCACCACTGCACAAATCTAGACATGCACAGATAGAGTAATTAGAAGATTTCTTAGGTCTCAATAGCAGTTGTCTATTAAGGAGTGAAAAAGGTTTGCTCCAAATTATTTTTCAAATCTAAATCAAAACCAAATCAACTTACTACCAGAACTAAGCTGCAGCTCTGCTCTGCAAGATTATCTGAGGAAAGGCACACACAGATCTGAGGCAGACTGGACAGCCATCCAGTGACAGGACAAGAGGCAATGGGAGTTAAGCTGGAGCACAAGAGGGTCTAAGCAAATAGGCCATGAAAGAGGTCAGGTCCAAAACCCACTGAGAGCAAAAGAAAGATCTTATTACTTCAATAACCTTTGAAGAAGTCACCACAAGTATTAGGCCATGGTAGCTACTGTCTCAGCACTTGTATACTTGGATATGCACAGCATTAGTAATACTACAATATGTATTTCAGCTGTATTTCCATTAGCAGCATATCTATTTTGTAATACAGGAGCTGTCAATGTGCTAAAAGAAATTATCAGGAAAGTCAAAGTGGTTTCCCTCTGTTTAATAGATGTAAATTTATTTAGCACTGGAGAAATGCAGTTTTCAGAATCAATCTGCACATCTGAGACCAAAGAACCATTTTAAGACCTTTCCTTACACTATTAAATTGCAATTAATAAAAAAAATACAGTTTGCAGGGAAGCTGCCATTGTGTCCCACATAAACATCTTGTAAGAGGTTTCTCAAAAAGCACCTTTGCAATCTGAAGACTCTCATATTTCCATTGAAAAATCAGGGGTATTTGTACTCCTACAGCAATTGCATTTACACTAAAAATCCCATCCCTCTCAGCCTGTGATTTTTTTCTTTTTTTTTTTCCATTCCAAAAGTCCTGTATTTTCTTTTACTGTCATTAGCTAAAACCAATTCCTGCTGGGTACTGTACTATTGCTGAATTCTGATACAAGCTGAATAAGCTCCAGGATGTCTACAGGTATTTTCTTTTTTAAATTCCATTTCTCCTTCTGCTGTTATTGTCATTACTTCATACTGTTATTGTCGTTCCCTTCAAGAACAGAGACAGGATTCTCTCTGTATCAATACATAGCTGAGATAATAAACAGTCTTTCCAAGACATCCCAGATTCATTCTAATTAATAGTACCCACCTTGGAAAGACAAACCCAAAGGTGATTATTACCTGAGAAACTAATTGCTCTTATAGGGGTTCAACTTCTATTTAAAATGTAAAAATGCAGGAAAGGTTGATGCCATTTAAAAGTTTACTGGTTCCAGCTGAAGCCTTAGACATTTAAATTAAATTATGCCTCTGTATGCAGGAAACATTTTAAGATTAGGAACATGATGAAGACATCAGCTTCTTGCTCCAACAATAAAGTTTCCATTGCAAACCACTGAATTTAATGGACGTGGAACTGATTTCAGTATAAAAGCTGAAGGAAATGTAACTGCACAGCAAATTTGCAGGCAATTCTGACCTAGGATAACTACCCTTGGTTACCAGAAAGGGAAAATGGACCAGTCTGCTTCCCACCACTGGACAGTGTCCAGTCATTGTGAGCAGCAGCCACAAAAGGAGTGCATTTGGAAAAACAGAGAATCCAGAGCTCAGGATTAACAACTACTGTGTAGCTGTGGAATTTATTCAACAAAACAAAAGGCTGTCTGCCTTCAGTCCAGCTTTTAAATAGTTTTTGGCTTTTGGCCCATTTCCACTTGCAAGGGTATTTTTAAAACGATTCATCTCTTCCTCAATCAAGACAAGCCCATTTCCTCATCTCACAGATTTTCTTCAGATGGCCAGCAGGAACCCTCCACATACTTTCTTACTGCTACAGAACATCCCAGAGACTTGGGGAGTTTGGCAAATTCACACTGGCAAAGGCAGTATCATCTTTTTAAGAGGTATCTTGAATTGGCTCCAGACTACAGACTGTCCATCACAGCCAGCACTAGGTGCTACCTCTCCTCTTCATAGGTCAGATGCTGGGATGAAGCACTTTAGACAAAGTTGAAACAAAAGTTGAAACCTGTTCTCTCCTACAGGTGACCTGCAGACTGGACTAAGAGCTGCCTGTGCTTCAGACCACAGCCTGTGCCCAGACCACAGCCAGCCTCTGCCTGGCCAGATGGATCCAACTGTGTTTGCCTGTGTGGGCAAACCCCAAATGATGACAGCAAAACACCTCTGAGAGGCTGGATGTTCATCTGCACTATGAGGAAGTATAATTTGGTCAAAATGAAGAGATGTTCTAGGGATTGCCCCAGGATACATTCCTGAAATCCATGTTAACTATCCTTTCCAAATTACCAAGTTTTTGTTTACAAAGCACTAGCTGAAGAATGTTTGATTTTGCTTTGCTCCCAAATACATCTGAGTTGCTTGGATTGATTGTTTCTGGGGCACACTCCCCTAGATTGGGAAAGTTGAGTTCTGAGTTTACATTTTACCCAAATTAAATCAAGACAAATTAAGAGTGTTTTATAGTGGAGAGTGTCAAACAATCAATAAGGCAACAATACCAGCACTGCTTATAAAGCAGAAAGTCACTACTCCTCTTTGGCACCATTTAGTGAAGGTGAACAACCACAAAGCGTATGCTAAATAGCTGTGATTGGAAAGAACTATTAACAGAAGTGTAAGATTCCACATTCCTTGTTCACATCTGAAAGAAAACAGTCCAGGACTTATTCCAGCTCTGGGGTCAGGGGGATGGGAGGCCATTCATCACTTTGTCAGGTCATGCTGGACAGTCCTTGTGTCAAATGAGCCGGGATACACTCTTGCTCCCAAGGCTGAGAGCTGAGTAAATGAGCCATGTTCCCTAAAACTGCCTGTGCTGCTCTCATAGATCATAAAAAAGTTTAACAAATTTAAAGTAATGAATTTTTCCCAGTTTGCAAATGCCAAATGTAAACTTTAAATCAGACAGCTAAGGAACGTATGATAAGCCTTCTTCACTATCACTACAAATGTGTTGATAACATCAATTTTACACTGACTATGCATGCCATATTTCTGGATAAGAAAAAAACCCAAGCAACCAAACAAAAGAAAACCCCAAACCAAGAGCAAACCCAACCCATAGAATACGAGGGAAAACTTTGAAGTGATTGTCATTTCCATTAAGAAAATGTGAAGCTGGCTCATAGCAGTCACCCAGAAGTGGGTTTCAGCACACACAAAGCAATACTCCTGAGGTGGGCAGGTCATGTGCTGGGCTGCTACATGACAGCACAAGCCACATTCCATTTGCAGTTTTCAGATCAAGGCAGATAATAAGTGATATAACACTGCATTCATGTGAACACGAGCTGAGCTGGTGTTCTGGGAGGAGAAATTAGGGCTCTGGATCAGGCAGCCTCAGTATTTCTGAACAGTGCCTTTGTCTTTTAAACTTTCAAGGTCTGAAGGTACTCCACTATTCCCAGTGATGCTGCAATAGATGGCAATAACGTGCCTCTGTGGCCTGCAAGTGTTTGAAAATGGGATTTCTAAATGCTCTTCAGCTTTAAAAGCTCTGCCTGAATAAAGTACACCAGCATTTTCTGTAGCAGTAAGAGTTGCAGAAGAGGAACTTCTGCTGCAGTCCATGAAAGCAGAACTTTCAGTGGATCCTAAGCTAGATCAGCTCTCTGAAAAAATCTACCCAGAGGCTTGATTTCTCTGCAGGGCTCAGCCCTCAGCAATGCTTTCCACCACCAACCACACATCTCTCTGGGTGGTTTGTGGTTTTTTTTTTTGTTTGAGAGTAAGCTCACGTACTTACTGGCCGGATAATTACGGGTTCATCTATAAGCAGTGATTAGATTTGTAAACCTAACTTGCAGCATCTAAATCACTAGGGTAAATGATTTGAAAAACAAGCAGACTATTAGTGCCGTAAAACACTGAGCTGACTGGCACGTCCTGAAAGCATTTTGCATAAAGCTAATTCTTTGAAAGCAGTCATTCCTACAAGAAGCTACCACTTGGCACGTCGTTAAACCCTTCTGCTTTGCCTTGGGCTGTTAGCTGACTAAATGATCATTAATTCTTTGGAAATAACAAATACCTCCGAGACTACCACTTTAATGTTGAAGGGGATCTATTTTGGTACAAGGAGTGCAGAGAGATACGATGCCAGTTTTCTGCAGTGCATTAATAGTTCCAGTTATCTTGAACATTATTTTAACGTGGTGGATGTGGCCAGGATTGAAAATAAATTAAATTTAAAAAAATCAGTACTGTCTGTTTCAGGTTGCAATGTACTTACTCGGGCATCTGCTGTGGTTCAGGCAGGCTCTAAACTCAGGTCATTATTTCTCACAATCTGCCAAAGATCCAATGCCCCAGAGCTCACCTAACACACACAGAGAAAAGACTCCATAAATTCCCACAGATGTGTTCATAAATGGGGGTGTTGGACCCTAGGTCTTTGCTGTGCCAGCTTTAACCATTGCTAGAATCCTGAAGTGTTCCAGATGCTGACTGTATGGAAAGAGGTGCTTCTCATGCCTGAAACATTTGGGTTAAATCAAACTGAAATCTCTGCCTTTCTCAACTAATGGTACTGATGATTTCCATACATTTCACTTTAAGATAAATACTTAAAGACAGTATCCTGCATCCCATCTGCAAGCATTTTGTACCTTGTTCAAATGAGATCTAAGTGACACATCAGTAGGTTGCCTTTGTCTTTTCTCATTATAGCCAAAACTTCTTTCTCCTTGTCACATCAGCTCTCTGGAACGCTGACGTCCTGGGGTAGCTAATGGTTGATATCGTTGATTCCTTGAAAGTCATTCAGCATTTGTCAGCCTCCTTTGTTCCTTTAAGCTAATAAAACATGGCAGCTAAGACACAGGCATAATTATCTCATGAGTTGGCTTCCCTTCTACATCCAGATCCACATAGTCTTTTTGTGCCTTTTCCGAGAAGCCTTTGTCAGACGTTGCAGATGATTCAAAGAGTTTGAGAAAGTTCTCATCCCTTCCCCAAGTAATTTCACTGTCTGTGAGTCAAGCTGTACCAAGTCAGAGATGTGGGCACTGGTCCTTTGCAGGAATCTCTCATGAGCACACCACCCTTGGGAGGAAGGGCAGGGCAGCAGTGGTGCAGCAGTTATGACCTAGTTGCAATGCAATGCTGTGAATATCTGTATAAAGCTTTCCTCATCTTCTCAAGGGCAAGGTAAGGTCCTAGTAAAGGAAACCATCACACTGGGATGTGATCTTTTGCTACCTGGAGCAACTGCTGAGCTTTACACATTCACAGATATTTAGGTGGTCTGAAACTGACTGAAACTGGAGTTCTCTTTGGAGTGGCCTCATCTCACTCATACTGATACCTGCAATGCTACTCTGTGACCTTAGAATGGATTTAGCATAAAATAGAACACTTCAGAGACCTGAAGTAATTGTTCCCTTCTCCAAAACAACTCCTTAAAGTTTGCAAAGGACTATTAGAAATTCAACACTTGAATGAAACCTGCAGCAATTTTCTATGAAAGCATAACAACTATTCTTACCAATGTCATAAACTATTCTAAACAATATGGATTACCACCAAATCCCTTTACAACTCTCCTCTCTGAAGTGCCAAATCTCCAAGGAGACACACATACCATATTATCTACTGCTTTCATGCAAAACACTGGAAAATAGAAGCCAGAGAAGAGAACAGGAACTATATAATTAACAGTCAGTGTGCAGTAAATGGGAGAAGAAGTTAAATGAGGGGTGGCAGCTGGGCATACTCAAAGTTTCCACTTAGCTTTGAAATAAAGAATGAGCTTTTTATTTATAGGACAGAATTCTGACTCATGTTGCAATAACCTGAGACTTGACCTTCGTCCCACTGATGTCAAAGGGACTGTCTTGTCTTCAGTAAGTGGCCTGACTTGCAAAAGCAGAGAGGTGCCCAGTGAGAAACCCATCATGTCTGAGCTGGCAAGGCACCCAGCATGCCCCAGAACTGCTGATAGTGAGCAGTCACCTCCACTGCAGCCATCCACCTCCAAATCTGCCTGCATTTTATGGTGTGTGCATCATCTTTGTAAGCATGAGACTGTGGGGTTCTGCCAGAGCATCAGTGCAGACAGAATCTGGTTTACTACATGGAAAAGTAGAGAACTATGCTGTTTAAAAAGGAATGATTCAAAGCAGGCTATGGCCAAGTAACTAACACCCAAGATTTGCTCACAGATCTATTATCAGATCACTGAACAGAAGCAAAGCCCCATCTACCCAACACCACCTTCCCACTGTGGTCCACAATAAGAACTCAGAAATGTGGTTTACTCTAAGTTGTGATGGTACAAGAGACACTCTGATGATCTGTAATGCACGTGACAAATTAGACTGTGTCCATTTGTAAAGGGCTTAGAAAAGAGTTAGTGGCTAAGATTATAGGGAGGGATTCTAACTTGTGCCTTTATGGAGCTAAGAGGGTTAGGCACCATGGCACCTCAGCCATCTCAACCTTGACAGCAGCACAATGTGGGGGATGACAGCAAACCAGCAGATTTTCAGATAGAATCAAATTAGGACAACTCAAACAAAGGCAAAAAATTGGCAAACACCTGCAGGAAAGCTGCCTAACAGGATTCTAAACTACACGAAACAGATGTGATGAGATTTGATTTTTCAAGTATTTGCAAGAAAGACTTCTACGTTTATAAACAATTAAAGTCTTTCATGCAGCAGCCTAGAATAATTTCTCTTAGGCATAGAGAATAGCTGCTGTAAGTAGGAGTATTCACTAGTCCAGAAGAAGCAGCACATACCTATTTTCCAACCATTACCTGTAGCAAAGCTGTATTTTAAAAGATGACTGTTTTTCTCAGGCTGCTGAAACTCAGTGATGCTGAGTTATGTAATAAGGATTGAAAAAAAACAGAAGTCTGTATTTAGAAATACAAAGAATCTATTTAGCATACATAATTTAAGGAGTAATAGTCCAATTCTCTAAATCTATGTCTGACAAGCATGTAAAGACTTTCATGGAAATAAAGCCAGTATCACTTTCTTCCACCAGGAGCTGTTGAAATCATACTGGGAAGAAGAGGGCATCTGGAGCAGAGTGCAGTGATGTTTGCCAACTCCTCTCCTTTGTTTGGTATCTGGACGAGCTGTGGCACAGATCATTGGCCAATAGCTTTCCAAGGGTTTATTTAAATCCAGACATTTACTCTTAAACCCCCCTGTACAAGCTGCCCCTGGGGGCTGTGGGTGGTCTGCAACCCTGGGTTTAGAATGAAACGAGCACAGGTCTGTGTGAAGAGTCACCAACACTGAAGGTCAAAAATAAGCAGCTCAGATTTAAGTTATTCTCCTCCATTCCCTTCTGCTCCCTCTGGACTGCTGCTCTGAAATTCTCTCCCTCAAGAACCCCACCCATCCAGCAAAAGCAAACCAAACACTCCCTCAAACCTCCTGAAATCTCACAGCAGCTCAGAGCAGAATAGGAACCAGACATCCCCAGTGGACCTGCTTTCACACCATCCCATTTTCAAAGGCAGTGGAAGAATCCCTTTCCAGAAAAGCTCCTGCAGCACAGCCCACTGCCAGGGTTGTTGTTCCAAAACTGAAACGAGACGAATCCTCTCCAGAATTTTTCATGTCATTGACCATTAATATCATTTCAGACTAACCCTGAGCTCCTATTGCACGATCCCTGTCCCTTAGCTGAGCAGAAGTTAAGCAAAAGCTTTTGCACTTTCCACTTGTAAAGATCTTGCAAGCTGGCTGGGGGGGAAGCATGAAGGGGAACTTTCCAAATACTTCTGAGTGAGGATTATACAGATGAGGCCATAAATAATGTGGAAGCTATTGAAACGACCTGACAGGACAGTAAGATTTATTTCATAGTTTATCTGAACACTTTTGTGAGTGAGACGATGGAATGAAGCTTGAGCGTTCAATTTAATCCCTTCCTCCCTTTTTTATTGAGTCAGGAGATGTTTAAAGAAATTTATGTAGCTGTTTGAAAGTCAAAATTTTTAATAAATGACACAGAAAAAGAGATTACAGGGAGGAAAAGACGCAGATAACACAATGCTGTACATAAGGGAAAAAAAAAATGGCTTCGCAGTGACTTTCCCCATGAAGGCAGAGGGACAGGAGTTAGTTTTTATGATTTATCCATCCCATTTCCTTAACCACTATCTGTAATTAACCAAAGGAGGGAAGAAGAATTGGAAAATAAATAAATAAATGAGCAAAGGGACAGGTTGGAAACGTCACTGTGGAAATACACTACACAGATGAATAACATTCCAGGGGTACAGTGTACATATATGAATATATCACAGAATGTTAATCACAGAATGTTAGGGGTTGGAAGGGACCTAGAAGATCATCTAATAAATGCATCTGAGAGACTGACCAGATGGCTCAGGCTGTGTTTGTTGACTTAATATCTGCCCAAGAGTAGAATTCTGTTGCTCAGCTGTCCATAGGGATGCACAGACAGTGAAGTAAAATGTTCTTTTCATTAGTATCATCTTTATCATTGACTTCTCCAGGGCCAATATTTCACCTTTAGCACTGAATTCTCAGGCTAAAGCAAGGTGAGGATAGCAGCTGATAGAGTTTCATCAGCTCTTAAGGCAAAATGTTTTTCAGGGTTGTGGGCATGAGCACTTAGAAAGACATTTCTCACTCTGAATCTTGACACTTTTCTCCAGCCAAGAGATGGTTCTGAAGTCTTTAACAAGCCAAGTTCAGAGTGTCTCCCTCATTCACTTCAGGTTGATTGTTGATAGCTAATTAAAAAAATCACCTCAGATTTATACAAATGGAGAATGATTTCGCTCTAAATCTTGTGCAACTGTAGTTTTAAATACCTACTTGCAAGCAAAATATCATATATACACAGAAATCTGTTTCCAAGCTTCTGCCATGAAGCATAAACAGCAACAATTCATCTCCAAAGGACAGCTAAAATATGCACTGCTTTGAATTCTTTCAGTGTTGTGCACAAGGGACTGCTGAAGAGAATCAAGTGCCTTCTGCTGCCTGGTTGTATGTATCAGATGGAGAACAATAAAATAGAAAACAAAATCATTTAGAAGCCTTTTAGGACCATATGCTCAACTTCACAGGCAATAATCAATGATAACTAGAATACTGCAGGATTCAAGGCAAAGAACTGGAGAGCTCATCTGTGCTCATTAGGGAGAGAGTTACATAACCCAGCCAGTCCAACTCACTGCCCTACTTGACACACAGCTTTGTGCCCCCTGCAGATGCACACGTATGTACAGACCCCTCCCTCTACATACACCCAGCACAGATTAACTGAGTCACTCACACTTGCCCATAAATATGTAACAGAAGAGGCAGGGTCTGCTGTGAGCTTCCCTGCTGGGTTTCGGGGAGAGGTGAGCAGAGATGCCAGGGTTTGAATCTAATTGGAGGGAATTATTCAGACTTTAATAAAACATATACATCTGACAAATGGCCAGGGGAAGTGATGTATGCTATTTATGCACCTCATTTTTAGGACAGCTCTCCTGGGCCTGGATGGTAGGTAGAGAAAATTCTTAGTTCTCTCACTTTTTCTTTTCTTTCTTTCTTTCTTTTTTTTTTTTTTTTTTAATTAAAAAAAAATCCCTCCTTCTCCACCAGCACCTTTCATTTTTCTTTTTTTTTTTTTTTTCCTGACAGGTGCTGATTCTTTCTGCAGTGTTCTGTTTCTCTCCTCCTGTCTTTCTTCCCCCCAGACAGCTTTTTTTTCCTTCTTTTTCTCCAACTCCTGTCCCACTTCTTATTGTATCTCCTCAAATCTTTCACTTTCTCTCCTGCTGTTACATCATTCTCATTTCACTACCTTTTATAGGCTGTTTGTCCCAGAATAAACTATATCACAAAGATCGTGTGCAGAGCCCTTCTTGGAGTCCCTGGAAAAGAACCAATCCCCCAAACCCATCATTTTCACAACTTTTAAACCATCACCATGATTTTTTGAGACATCTAGATGTTTTAATGCTAGCATGATAAATTCTTCATGTGAATCAAAACTCTCTTATTCTCTGAGTAGCAGTGGAGATGTTGACAACTAATACAGGCAAACAGAGTTGCACTAAAAGAAGTGAACAGAACTGCAGTTCTGAAGGTCCCTGAAGAACATATGGCTGAGTAGTCATTGTCTTTATGGCTGGAGCTGCAGGTTATATTTAAATGAAAAGCCTTTCAAGACTATTAAACATTTGATTGTACAATTATTGAGCTTTAATTCCTCATTATTGGTTCTTTCTTTATTGGGCTGGGAGGATTCCATTAAATCATACAAAGGATGGCCAATGGCTGTGGGATGTTCTGTGCCCCCAGAACAGCAGAGTGCTCTAATTTCTCATTAGCAATGACAACTTGGTGAGAAAGCATCATCCCTCTTGCCTGAACACCCAGTGACAGCAAGCATATTGCCTCCAGGGTCACCACAGACTGCTGACACTTCTAGGTGGTTCAAAAAGCCACAGCCTGAAATGCAATAGTTAAAAGGGAACTAAATGAGGGAAAAGCAGGGAAAAATCTATGAGCATCTGGTTTCATTTTATCAGGGTATCTCACACCTGAAGTTGCAGACAACAGTAAAACCACCAGGCACAGTGAATCTATCCAGTGCTGGTGGAGCTATTGATGAACTCATCTGTCAGGTAACACAGACCAAGCTCGAGGTTTACTAAACAGGATAAGGCTTTATAGCCTCCCAGGCAAACCACAAGATTTATATATTACTTTTTTCCTATAAGAGGCAGAATCAGACCGTGCACTTCCATTTCCTTGGGAATAGCTCAAAACATTTTTCTTTTGAGGCTCCTTCCCTCATAAGATACAGAATGGAAGGAAAAAAAAAAGCAGATTATTCTGAAGACTGGAAAGAGCTAACTTTCACAGTCTATTTTCCTCTCCTACATTAAAATGATTCAAAATGGAATTTGCTAGCAGAAAATCAGACCTAACTGCATTACAACAACATCTTCTGGAATCAAATCCCTCTTTGCAGGCATTTAGGCATATGTAACTAGAGCTTAGCTCTTTATTTATAGAGAAATAAAAACAGAAAGAGAGTCGGCACATAAAAAGCAACTATAATCTGATATTTGTTTTGTGCAAACACAAGCCAGCAAAGGGGGTTATTAAAACTATATGTTACCTCAGAATCTTCACATACAAGCACAGACAATCAACACTGAGAACAAGGAACTCTCTTGGAACATTAGATACCTTTACAACAGCAGAACTGTGTAGCAGAGTGTGGTACAGCTCTTTAAATAAGAATAAATAAGAGCTTATTGCATCACACCTTTGCCATGCAGGTGTGATGCAAACCTCCCAGATTTCCAGCCATTGCAAGTTAGATTGCAGCAAACAAGACTGAATGTTCAGGAGACATTTGGAGCTCTGTTTTGTTCTGGAGTAAGACAATCACTTGGCCTCTGGGGTCTGTATCTCAAACATAATCTGCTTTGACCAGTTAATAGAAACAGGACATTTTATCCTAAATGAAGCTACTTTATCTCATGTGCTGTTCCTCTACAGAGTGCACTTGTAAATAATGGAGCATCCCCACAGAAGTAATAATTTTAGAGCAGCAATTTTACTCTGGCTATGTACTGAGAGCCAGATCCTGTTGACTTTGAAAGGACTACAGATGCTGAAAACATTCTGAACATCAAGTCACTTGTTTATCCTGGGGCTCAAGATCTCCACACTGGGCATCCAGAGAGATACCAGGGGCAGAATTGCCCCCTGATCTCTTCCTACACAGGCCCAGGGATGAGCTCAGACTGCAGGGAATCCTGGGTGGGGCAAAGTCCAATTCTTGACTTTAGAATCAACACTGATGGAGAGAGCCCTGGGCTGATGAATTGCTGCTCTGCTTCATTGTCTTCCCTGCTAAAAGCATGTGCTGTAAGTCTGGCATACACTCATCTAGCATCAACATACAGCAATCAGAACTTGTTATACACTCCAGCTTAATAGATACAAGAGCTCTCCATCACCAACTCTCAATTGCCTCTGTATACAACTCAGAGAGTGAGGTGGCACTGTGTTGAACACAGCAGACAGGGTTGCCAGACCTTTTGCTCTTCACACTTCTTTAGCCCTTTTCACAGGTTTCTCTTGATTGCTCTCTGCACACTCATCTTCCTTGAAGTGCCAACAGCCAGACCTCAAACCTCTATTGCTGTGAGGATCCCATCAAGCTCAACAATGATATTTCCTTATCTGGCCAGTCCTACCTCAGTGTACACTCTAAAGACTGCATTAGTCCTTCTGGACACAGCAGCACTCCAAAAGCACTGCCCAAACTCCCTCATCTTTCTTATAGCTTGTACTCTTCCAGGCCTGAGTGGTTTAGCTGCAGTGAAATGCCTGTTGTCTGAACACCTAAGTTACTAAGTAATGTTCCATCTCCCTTTTCAGTGCTAACTCAGGAGCAGAGCCTTCTGCACTACTGGATTCCAAGGTTTTCACTGAAGTGTTCTCTAACTTTTCCCAATTCTTAGCCATAATTTTTGTGTCCTACAAACTGATTTGCCACATCACCTTTGTCAACTGAACGTGTCTCCTTTCAAGCTGCTATTAGTCATTCTGTCACTGGCAATACAATTGAAACTTTTCAACAAAACTTGTATTAAAAATACTTTCTCAATGCAGGAAAACATCCCAGTGCTATTAACTGTTTGGATGACTACAGTTTGCGAAGGGCAGGCACTGGGAGCACTCTCTTCTTTTTTGCATCCCCTGCCAATCTAACTTCTTTTATAAGTACAAGATAGCACTGGATGCTTCTGTGTTCCTGAGACTTGCAGGGAATCACAGAACCCAAGAATGTTAGGGATTGGAAGGGACCTTGAAAGAACATCTAATTCAACCACCCTGCCAGAGCAGGATCACCCAGAGCAGGTCACACAGGAACATGTCCTCATGGGTTTGAAATGTCTCCAGAGCAGGAGACTCCACAACCTCCCTGGGCAGCCCCTTCCAGGCTCTGGCACCCTCACTGTGAAGAAGTTTTTTCTCATATATATGTGGAACCTCTTATGTTCCAGCTGCACCCATTGCCCCTTGTCCTGTCTTTGGATGACAGGGGAGCATCAGCTACTGCAGAAGAGCTGGTAATCACTGACACCAGCCAAACATTGCATGACAACCAGACCAATACAATGGAGACTTACCTTAAAACAAGCTCTCTGGGCAAGGGGAGCAGAGGGCTGGGTATGGCAGCAGAGACTGAGGCACAAGGTGAAACACAGGCACCACAATGCTAACAGTGCAACAGTGCCAAATAAAGCTGATATCATGTTCAGAAGGGTTTTTTCACCCATTTAAGTTTTACATAGATCATCCTAGAAATAAGATTGGCAAATCATAGGCCTTCTACATCTACTTAAACTCAACTAGCCTTTAGTGCTCTGGTCTATTGCTCTTTGCTGCTGCAGATGAAGCCAACATATAAATCCCCTGCTAAGGATGCAGTACTCCAGGGGGATGGTTTCTTGCTGACAGTGATTCCCAGAAACAAAACCTCATGGAACAGCTCCCAAGCCCCTGACTGAGAGAGAAAGGCTTCACAAGGGGCCATCCTCATCCCCACTGCAGACACCAGCCCATTCCTCATCCTGCTGCTTCACAGGCTCGGCACCAATCAATACACATCCATCGGAAACTGCCTCTAGCTTCCCAGCGAACGCCACTTCTGACAAACAGCTCCTCCTCCCCTCAGCTGCTCTTAAATAGGTTATAAACACAGATATTTACACTCCCATCATGCAAATCATTCCCACCAGATTTCTGTCCTATTGACTAAGTTGAATTTCAGCCCATAAACGTGCCATTCTCTGCCTTGTTGTTTATTACCCAGGTTCCTGGCATGGGTGTGTAAACAGAAAATAAATAAATAAATAAAAACCTTTACATCCCCTGATGGTTTACTTCATTTCAGTCTTGACATCTTGATTTTTTGCTGAATGAGTGCTCATTCGTTCCCTTTCCACCTTCTTTGTTTGTTGTGATTTTAATGCCTGCTAGACTCCTTCACATTCATTCATTTTGACTGGGGCTTATGAAGTCTCCAGATACCAGAAGGTCTCTAGTCCCAAAGTTCTACTGTTGTGGAGCTGAGCTTTGAAAAGAGGTCCCTGGAATCCCTTTTCACGAGGAAAATGCACATTGTTGGAACACGGTTACCACAGGGAACACAGAAGAGCTGCCCAGAGCTGCTCAAAACGATCACACCAGGACACAGCAGGAGGACACAACCTCAGCACTGGGCTCCTCCTCATCAAAAGGCTTCAAGGCAGCATACCTTAGAAAGTTGCCTGCAGTAGTGGGACAGAACTGGCAGTACTTGCACTTCCAGATGTTTACAGATGTGACAGTTTAAATTAACTATCCTTAAGGAAAAAAAACCCAACCAAACAACAAACCACCAAACAAAAAACCAAGTGCCCTCTCCTCCAGCCAGCAAACAGCAGCACTGTGAGGGGAGAATCAAAGGTTTCCAGTCACTACAGTTTGCTGTCTCTAGAAAAGGCTCAGGATGTCCCCATGGCTACCAAAAGGAAAATATCAAACCCACAAATGAGTGTGGACTCCGAAGACAGGCTGTGGAACCAAACACTCTCACTGCACTGAAACCTGCCATTCTTCACTAAAACTAGAAGACAGATCTTCGGGGGCAAGAGGGATGGAATCCAGATTGGGGAATACACAGGAACCACATTATGAAGGACTACTTGCAGCTCATCCTGACTCTGGGCATTGCTCAATGTTTTATTAATGTGCTTGTCTCTCTGGTTTCATTTAAAACACAAGTGGACAACAAAACTACATGAAGCTTTACACATCATACCAAACAGTTTTCTTTTCCCCAAGGTTAAACGTACCAAGTTCAGCTGATAAACAGAACAAGAATGAACAAATCTCAAAGAAAAAAGAAAAATCACTGTTTTTGATGGTACAATTGTGTTTTCTCTTTGTGAGCATCTGAGAGAAGCATTCATTCATATTCTGAATGGGAAAAGGCAACTGAAACAGGTGGTCTATTACTAGATCCATTAAACAAGAGATTTATGCATTACATATCCATCTTGAGGCAATTAGGCTGATCATTTTTTTTCCCCTTTTATGGCTTCATTGAAAAAGTTCTGGCAATAAAGCAATTAAAAAGTAACTATCAAAGCATTTATCTATGATATCAAAGACAACCAGCCTTTCTTTTATCAGAAGAAAAAAAAAAAAGCTGCTTCACTTTCCATCCTTAGAATGTACAAATTTAGAGGCAACATTCACAGTTAAGACAGTGACATAATGCTGCCATTGTCCGAGGTCTGAATGGTGAATGATGGTGAATGGACTTGCTAACTCATTGTTTGCCTTCTATTTTGGAAAATGATTCTTTTAAGTTTGGCTTTAATCTCACAAAGCACAGGAAGAGAAAGCAGAGAAATGAAGTTGCAATAAAATTACTCTTGAAGTGACTTCCTTGCTGCTCATTTGTCAAGGGTCAGGGCTGAGCTGGTCACCAGACAAATGACAGATGCTCTCTGGGAACCCCTCTCCCTTCCCAAAGGGGAAAAGAAAGGAAAGAGAGACTTATGGGTTGGAAAACTAAAGCAGCTTTAATGAAAATACTAACAATGACATGAAATATATACAAAGCCAGCATAAAACCCAACCCTCCTGATGGCAGCTACATCCCTGTCACCACTGATGCTGTGGAGCTGCCACTGGGGATGTCTGGATTAGGATTGAAGGAATTGAGGAATGTATGGATTAGGATTGAAGGCAGAATGGGCAGAGTTCTCCTCAGACACTGGAGAAGAGGTTTGACCCTCCTGATCCCTCAGCTTTATACTGAATATGACATGCAGGATGGAATCCTTTGTGGGTCAGTTTGGGGTCACCTGTCCTGGCCACTCCTCTCCACAGGTGTGACCTTTTACTTTCTGCACCCCCCCCCCCCCCAAACATGTTATGCAAGGTTTAGCAGTGACTTTGATCTGCACAGGAGCAAGTGTCAGAGCTTTTCAGCACACACCAATCCTTGGGAGGAACTCTAAACACCAAGTGTCCTTACTTCCAGAAGCAGACACCATCTGCAAAAATACACTCTTCACTTCAGAAAATGCAGGCTGGATGGGGCTCTGAGCAACCTGATCTAGTTGCAGCTGTCCCTGCTCACCCTAGGGGAGTTGGATGACCAACCCCTAGATGACCTTTTCATGTCATTTCTAACCCCAACTATTCTGTGATTGTATGATTTTGGGCACCACAGATGACTACATCTCTCTGACCACACACCCTGATCCACACTGACAGCAAAGATCAGAAGCAGACAAAGGAAAACCATTTTAATTATTTGATTATGGAATTTTAATTAACTGAAATTAAATGGTCTACAGAAAATAGGGTGAAAGAAGATGATGCTGCCAGTACAATGCCAAATTCATCAGCAACTTGGAATTCTGGCATAAGTCTCAATCTTTTTGAAATCTCCAGCTTTTAAAATCATAACACAGTGGACACTGAACCAGGAAGAGATCAGATTATGTAGCCCTAGCTCCCAAGGCTGGCCAACCAACAGCCAGCTACCTTATTCTACTGCCACTCTGAGTAAATGATTATACAGTCTGCTCTCTGCTGTGTGGACAACCAGAGGTGGGATGACCTGGAAAACCAGAAGTCCATTAACATGGGCACTATGGGTGGGATAAACTCTGGGAAATGGAGAAGCTGGAGAGGATTTTTCAAAGTGCAGTTGCAATGATGTAGTTCATAGATTCATAGATATTCATAGATATTAGGGGTTGGAAGGGCCCTAGAAGATCATCTAGTCCAACCCCCCTGCCCGAGCAGGATCACCTAGACCAAGTCACTCAGGAACAGATCCAGGTGGGTCTTAAGTGTCTCCAGAGATGGAGGTAGGGTGAAAACTACAGCTACAAGAAGCAAAAGGCAAAAAACCCCTTGAGTCTGAGAAGTCAGTCTTGTGATTTACAGATACCCAATTCATGACTCCTGAAAGCTGGTAATTCTGTGAATCCCAAAAAGCAGTGTACACAGCCACACAGCACCCTACAGAATTAACCACGCTGCTAAAGCCAGCAACTACAAACCACCTTTTGCATCCAGTTGAGAGGCAGAGAGAGCAGAGCAATCCAGTGGAGCTCTTGGTCTCGTTCCACCCTACATCAGGTAAGTTCTGGAAGTGCTGCAGCATGTTGTGAATGATGGATGAAATGAAAAATCTCTGCTCAGTACACAGCGAGTAGCCAACTCCCTTCTGTGCTGCATCACTTGCTTTCAAGGTACTTAATATGCAACTTTGGTGAGAGACATTCAGAAAATCCCAGTGAGCCCAGATGTCTCAAAAATAAAAATAGAACGTTGCAATTTTGTCCCAGGGCTTCAGTTGCTTTTATTCAATTTTAATTTTATTTTTGTCTACCTCTATCCAGTGACCTCCCTTGTCATGGTGCATTATGAACTCAAAATATAAACTTCTACCACTGCTGGTTGCTCAGTTCCAGAAGATGCTCAAGGGTCTGGTTGCTTCATCTCTCAAACCAGGACAACTAAGCAGACAGAGTTTGCACTAGATGAATACTTGAAAATGAATGAAAAAGTGGTGAATAATCAGCTCCAGCACATTGCAGAACCACATTGTTTTCCTAGTGCTTTGAGTAGGTCAATTCCTATGAAACAAAAATCAAACCACAATTGGATTGGCTTTCACTGATTCTGGCTTAGCATCAAATACAATGTGCTGGGCAGGATTACCAGGGAAGATGAAAGATTTGAGAATCACACCTTGTAACAAGCAGCACAGGTTGGCTTACAAAATTTTTTGGCAAAGTTTTAGTCACTGCTTCACTTTTGCTGGCTTAGAGGTTTCCTTCTCCCCAGCTAGATCAGCATTGTGCTGCTTCAGGTTATTGGATTGGGTAGGCTGTCAGTTGCTTTACTGCTCTTAAAAGGTTAAAATTGCAAAAAATCTTGCAATTTTATTGCTTTGCCTCTCTAGTCCCTCAATCTTGTCTCCTTATTTGTATCATCAATTTATTATTACTTGTAATAACTGCATAGCAGACAATATATTACTTATTACACTCGTGGGCAGAGGTCAGAAGAAGCTGCTTTCTTCTTGTCTAAGTACAATGGCCTCTAGTTGCAAACCCATCAGGAACATTTAATACAAAAAGCAATAAAACAGTTTAATAACTGAATCCACTTCTACTGCATCTCTGTAGTTGGTAGTGGAGCTTGGAAGGAATTAAAAAAAAGATTAGCTCTATCACCAGTGTTTCTCTCACTAGGCTGTTTCCTTCAAAGGAGGAGGGATATTATTTAGAGATTACATAGTGTAATAGTTTTATTTACTCCTTTATTGGCACCATAAGGCTGTACACACAGCAACAACCTTTTAAATACAGAATTTATTACTAGATCTGGTATTTCAATCTAAAGATTGAAAATTTTCCTGAGGAACAACAGAGAGTACAGTTAAATCTTTACTCTCTTCAGAGCCTATGAAGCAAGTCTTTAGTGTGCTGGAAATGTGGGCTGCAAGGTGTGGATGGATCAGCTGCCCAGGCTCCTTTTAGCTGACAAGGTGGTGCTCACTGCCAGCTACCAGGAGAGGCTTTCTGTTTCTTTCTCACCAGCATCCAACCCCACTAAAAAGGTTGAGCACTTTCCTGGAGCCAACATTTAAGTGCTAGTCACTGTGGGAATGCCCTGGGTGCTACACTGATCCATCACTATTTACCATTCAGCCAACATGATACTTTTAGAAATATAAATACATTTTTAGAGCTGGGTGTTATGTACCTCTCAAAGCCCTGGCTGGTTTATTTGCTTGGAAAGGGATGGAGCTGTTCTAGCAGACTTTCTATTTTCTACCAGTTCCCTGTTAGTGACAGAGAAGCCTTATGTCACACGGGGAAAATGAATCTGTGAGGTCAGTTTTGCAGAAACCTCAGTGAAACATCTGGATCACAGTTGGCACAGAATGTTACACAAGTCAGGTGTGAACCAAGGACCTGATGCAAAATTAGCACAGAAAACAAGATGTTTGCAGATTCCCAGGGAGGACTTATTGTTGTCTCTCCTTAAAAAAGCTATTCTAAAATAATCCAAGACAATCCAGCCTGTTGTTATACACTGCAGCTTGCAATTAGCCTGTGAATTTCTTGGATTTTTTTTTTTTTTTTTTTACAGGCAAAACTCTGGCTCATAAACCCCTACCATTCCCTGAAGATGTAGGTGTTGAAATCACCAGTTTGTTTAAGAGTCTTCTGACTGCAGAGGTGTCTCAGAAGAGGGGACAAGCTGAGATGGGATGTGCTGAATTGACACAAGCTGGGCTCTCCAATCCTGAGAGCAGCAGCAGCAGCAGCAGTGTCTGCCTGCATCTCAGCCACTGCTCAAATGATCCCCTCTCAGGGGCACTGTGCCCACAGTGTGAATACCAATGTGCTATCTCCACAGCACTCCCTTTGCCAGCTGATATCTGGGAAGCTAAACTGCAATCCCAAAGAAAAACGCTTGGTCAGTGATCCCGAGTAAAGCAGATTTCTTGTTGCACACAGTGCAGCCTCTACAACTTTCCAAAGTGAGCAAAGCATGAAAGGAAAATGATTTCAGATGAAATTAAACCAAAAATACCCACTCCAATTACAAATGAAACCCTCTGCTTCATCTGCAGACGTTCACTTCATCAGGGCAAACGCTCAGACATCCCAGAGCAAAGCAGTGTCCTGCCTGCAGCCTTTATTAATATCAGCAATTTGAACAATGGGCTGCAGAAGATTATCTAGAAATTTCATTTCCAATTCATCAATGCAGATCAGGAAATCATTAAAAAGAGTTAACAGTAATGCAATCAGGAAACAGAAAGCTTGATTTGATCAGCCTGCCCAATGGAAGCAGCTTTACTTTGCAAATAGGGCACGTTTGGGGCTTAGCAACAAGCTGTGCAAATAGCAGATCAAGCCCAGAAACATTTAGAGAATGTAACCAAGGAAGATCCACATGGACAACCTCTCCCTTCAGAAAAAGAGACAAAATTCCCAGAATACTTTATTTGCTGCTATTTACCAAGCTCACTAGCAGTGGAAAAGCACACAGCACAACAGCTTTAAAAAAAAACAAAAAAAACCCCAAAAAAACAACTAATTAAAAATTACTGAATCTTAAGTATTTAAATTCTCAGCTGAAACCACCAGGCTTGATCAGAGAAATGTGGGATATGTTTTGAGTTTGCAAAGAATTATGTAACACTTGACCAGTAAAGCATGTGGTCCCATTTGCAAACTTCAGCACGTCACCAGCTTCATGGCAGTGGCACATGCACTTCACTTGGTTTTAGGCTCTGCTGGATATAAAAGGACATTTCCTTATGCCTTTTAATTAATGCAGAATGTGAGACCATCACTGAATTTTGTATTGGAGCAACATAAAGCATTGCTGAAAGAACTGTTTCATTCTATGCTCCACTGGGCTGGAGTAACCACATACCTGACTGTGCACCAAAGAAGTCTCAGCAGATGTTTTCAGGACTGACTCTATTCAGTTGTTCGTGGGACTAGGGCCAAACATGTTCAAATTCAGAATGTTCCCATACAATATAATCAGATAAAAACCCCACACTCATTACTAGAAAGGTGCAGCCATCATTTACTGTGAAGCTGGGTTGTTAAACTAAAAATGTGCAGTGGAAATCAGTGTGTCTCTGCTGCCTTTCCACGGATTACTGCTTTCTGTATTCTTACTTTCTGGCTGATTAGTGGTAATGAGAAGTCATGTACCATGTCTCCAGTAGGTAATAAAGGTATCTCTTCATTTCAAGAGAAAATTAATTTTTACTCTTTCATTTGGTCTTCACTTGGACTGAGATGTCTAAGACGAGTACAGTAAATCAATCTGGTTTTAATGGTCAAAGTTCAATTACCTAATAGAAGCTATTTGTTTCTCCAGGATAGAGACAAACACAAGGGTATTGAGGATGAAGTTAAGAGCAACATTTATCAAACATAGATTAAATGAAGCAAAGATTTGGCGAGTAGAATTCCATCCCATTTCTTCTGAAGGACTATGACAGCTTTGATTTTCACGGCCTCTAAGATCATGACATCCCAATAGTGAAATTTGAAGAAATAAAAATTACACCATCACTCTTCATTTGCTGCACTATTGCCTTTGGAGCAGATTACAAACTACAATTTCCCATTATTTTTTTCCGAGAAGAAGGAAAAATCATGAGAACAGTTAGTGTTGATTTTAATCTTCAGTGCCCACTGCACAGCAGCACTGTGATGCATGACCCTGACCTTTTGCAGCCTGGTGTATTTTGCCTGTTTGCCCACTCTGCTCCATCCACTACGTTTTAGTGAGGCCATAAACAAAAGCTGGGGAATGGCATGCCCAGCAAATCACAGAATGCTGAAAAGGTCAAAATAGTAGTGCTGAATGTTTCTACTCTGTAATTTACAGAATATATGAGGCATTCACATCCTAATAACTCATTCATCTGACAAACACTGTAGAGGGAATGTAAAATGGCAGAACATGAATTCCTTCCAGTGACAGTGTTTCTAACAAGCACGGGAAATGGTGCAAACTTTGCCCTGTGGTTCTCTTTCTGGAACATTAATATTGTCTGACTTTCAATGCACAATAGCATATGTCTGTGGACTCTGCAGCCAAATGGCTCCGTGTTTACAGCCAGGCTCAGAACTCAAAAGGCAACGTGCCTGAGGAAAAAGCCCTGGTCAAAGGCTTCCCTGTCTGTACTTAGCCTTCTCAGAACAATTCCCCAGTTCCAGGTGATTTTATTATCACAACATTCCTAGAAACTGAAAGAGGCTCCCCAGGGAGGTGGTTGGAGCACCAGCCCTGGAGCTATTCCAGGTGAGGTTGGCCAAGGCTCTGAGTAGCCTGGGCTAGTTGAGGGTGTCCCTGCTCCCTGCAGGGGGGCTGCACTAGATGCCCTTCCAGCCCTAACCATTCTATGATTTTCAGACACAAGTGAAATGCAGTAGATCTAAAAAGCAAACACGAGATCCCTCAGCCAGGTTGAGCAGAGCTGCATGCCTATGGTGCTTGACCTGCTGGTTGCATTTAGTAACAACATCCCAGCCCTAGGGAAACACTCAAGGACACCCCACGCAGTGGGCACCTCTTCCAGGGAAAGTTTCACTGGTGCAAGATGATTTGGGCCATCCCTCAACCCCTGGATGAATGCCATGAACAACTGTGGTCGTACCAGAGAATTTCTTTTTTACTGTTCTCTTGTAATAAAAAGAACACAGCAGATTTCTCTAAGGCATTGCTGTTTCAATCCTCGCTGCAAGGGTATTTACCTGACATCAATTATTCATTTTTTTTTTCTGCAAAGACAGTGACATTTTGTCCTCAGAGTATATATGACTGATCTAATGACCACTGAAAGCAACATAAGCAATAAACAGTTGATAGGAGCACAAAAGAAAAATTTGGAAAGTTCCAAATCCTACTTTCTGACCTATCTGTGCCAATACCATGATCCCAAAGGATGGAAAACCCATGGAGCAGTAGCCAAAATTTGGCCTTATCTTTCCAAGTCTGTTACAAGAGACAAGTGTGCCAATGAACTGTTCTCTGCTTCACAGATATAAATCTGGATTAACAATACAAAAGGCCAGACAGCTGTGGATTTACACCAGCCAACCACCAGATCTCAGCCTCAAAGTCTCTGAAGTACAGCATTTCACCATTATCCCTGAGAGAAGCAGGGATATTAACAACACACCAAATTAGCATCAAAGCATTAGCTGTAATACACTTAGGGTATTTAGGGAACTACTTCTAAACCTAAATGTCAGACAATTTGTCTCTAATATTCCCTGCAGATTAGTACAAAATGATTGTAATAGATGCAAATCCTGCCTCCTTTCATACAGGCACATATGGCTGAAAGAGCTGTGGAGCTGCAGCCCTCGTGCTGCAGGGGAAGGCAGCTCCTTGAGCCTCTACCCCCTGTTTTCTCCTCATTTCCTAGGGAAATTGCTCCCCCGTGGGTGTCTGGGCAGGAACACGAAGCTGTTGGATTGCAGCCTGCACTGCTGGGGGGAAATGATCTTCCAGCACCCAGCCTGGGGTCATTTACACAGTGAGTCTGGAGCCTCTTGAAGGGAGGCAACAGTCTATGAGGTTTCGTCTCCTGGGGGAAGAAAAGGGATCTCCCAGCTCCTCGGTGGGAGGAGTGGGGTGCAGTACAGAGCCCTGGATGACTAGAAGAAGGTGTGCAGGAGGTAATGGTGGCAGTACCAGCTCCCTCCAGACAGCACCAGAGCACGGGAAGATGGCAGTGAGGTGCAGCACGAGGATGGAGGTGATCCAGTTTTTGCTGGTGTTGGGGTAAAGAGGACACTAACCACACTTCACCCCTGCTCTGCCACTCAGCACACACAGACCTAGACTGCTGCTATGAGGGTTATGATCTGGGGCAAGACAGCCCCCCATCCCACAGTAAGACTTTGCACAAGGAGCAAGGAGAGAGCAACAGAGTCTCTGGACAACACTCTGTCTCCTCACTGTAGGGCACTGGGTGCACAAGTGAACCACTTGGATGGAGCACCATAAGCCTCTATTTCACTTAAAATAATATTGCTTTTGATGCTATTTACAGACCATTCTGACAGGACGAGGAGCTGTATCTTGAAAAGTTAAATTCCATAGAAAAGTGGTACTGTGACTGTTTTTCCCAAGCAGAAGAAATCCAGAGTACATGTAGGCAATATCTCCTATCAAGGCTGTTCCTTATAAGGCTCTGGTTTCTCATGCTTATGATTTTGATTTGTTAGGTGAAATCAAAGCTGAGATATTAGTTAATTATCTTAATTAGAGCCTTTTAATTTTGGAAGACAGGAAGGGGGACAAGAGCTACATCCAAAATGTCAGGTATTCTCACAGAATGGGTGAAGAGAAGGGAGGGAGAGTGTGTGGAGATACCCCTCCATCCCCCTTCTTTTCACCCTCAGAGAAAGGATGTCCTATTTGATGGCCAGCAATCTCCATACACAATATTCCCAGGAAAACCCTCCAGCCAGGCTATAAGCTTTCAGAAGAGTCAGTCTGAACATGGTCTGTGGTGACTTGGGCATCAGCTGCCAAAGCTCAGCACACTCCCATGCCCACATCTTGCTCCCACTGGGCTCTGAGATCTCCTTGCAAATTAGTATTTTGGCTGCCACCACATTTCACACAGAGTGACAAGAGCTCCAAATCTCAGACAAAGCAGGATAGAGAACAACAACAACAGCAAATTATGCAGCCCTGTCTCCTCTTTGCCCTCTAAGCTTTAATTTCATCCTTCTCAGACACTGTCTTGGTCTCAGCTCCATCTTCCTCTCATCCAGTCTCTTTATTCACTCAGGGCCCATCTGGGTCATGTCATCTCTCATTTCTCCAGGTCTGTCTTTCCTGTCCTGCCCCAGCTGAGCACAGGGAGCAGGAGCAGCACAGCAGAGAGGGCTGCTGCCCTCAGGGAGGTGCAAAGCTCTGGATTTGGCCCAGCTCACAGAAACTCAGATCTCCATCCCAAAGCCCCTGCTAAGCCCTAAGCTGGAAAATGCCTGGTGGAAACTGAAAGAAAGGCAGAAGGCTGTGTGTAGCTACCAACATCAAGACAGATTTTTTTCATCTACCTGCTACATTCCTAAGTCTCATGGGATTGTTTAATCAAAAAAACAAATCAAAAGGCATTTGCACAACACTCAGAGGCACGACTATGGAAAAGAACCAGTGTTCTTTTCACACTGTAAATACACCAATGAGAATTCATTCCCAAGTTGCTTTCAAACTCACCCACTCTGAATTACTCCACACTTGAAAATTTCTGTATTGTTTTTTATCCAAGATCACCACCTGATTGACTAAGATGTCAAATAAATACCTGTATTTTTACCTATGAAGAAAGCATGATTTAATCAGCAAAGCAGGAATGACAGACAGTGCTAGGTTGTCTTTAGACAGGCCTGGTATGAAAGGGATATCTCCCAAACATCTGGCAGATTTTTTTTTAAATAGTTATTTTTAAGAAGAGAAGTGGGGCCTCAATGATATTGAGACTGTGGACAGTGAATGTAGTATCTTAAATATGTCAGCAAATACATGGATTTTCACTTGCCAAACTAATTCTTCCAGCTACTGCTTAAAAAAAAGGACCTATTTTTATTCTATTCCCATACCTGTCAGCACATGTAACTCTGTATATTCCTCTGCACTTGTTTTACAGTAGCTCTATTGATCTGCTTAATAACTAGTCCCAAGGAACTGCACTGTTAAATATTCTAGAAACAAAATCTTTCTTAACAGGTCAGCTATTAGGAAAAGAAGAATCCTCATAAACGACATGTTTCCTTTCCTCAGCATCTTTAGAAGCACTGAAACTACCATGCCAAAAGCAAGTGAAACCCCTTGGTATTTTCCCTGTTCAGTGAAAGAATTAATATAGATATTTCTAGGTTTATTTTCTACGACTCCTGCTGCATTTCTGAAGTAAATTTCTTAAGTGCAACCTAGATGACTGTGGGAGCTGCTTATACATAAACTAGAGAGCTGCTAAAAGATCCTTACAGATCCTTGTGCAGCCAAGAATCAGCAGAACAACTGCACTCCTTGCTTCCAAAATGGTGCTGAGGAGCAAGTTCAGAGAAGAAACCTGCTCTGTAATCACATCATCAGATGAACAGTTTCAGTTTGAACAACTACTTTGAATCACAGTGGCATAAGCTTTAATATAAATAATGTTCAGAGTTTTCCATGGGAGGCACTCCTACAAAATCTGTTTGCAAAAGGTGTCTATAGAGTCGTGGCACAAAACTCTTCTAATGCAATAGCCTTCTGCTAGAGCCCCACAATCTCCTGGGCAGAAGATCTAGATGTATTTTGTCTCACACTACCAGATTTGATTTTCATGTCTTGAAGACAATTCCAGAATAACAATAATAATTTTTATATTTTTTTTTTTTTTTAGGAAGAACATGATATTGTCAGATCAATATCATATATTTACAAAAATGTACACAATATACTATGAAAAAACATTGTTAAAAACAAGATAAAATAAGGTTCAATGTGCTGCAATTGAGAACTGTTATGACACTGACTCCAATGCAAGGAGCTAAAAAACAATTATAAATAGGATTTTTTTTTTTTAGTTTTAGTTTTAGGAATAACAAATGAACAACAATAACAAAAAAAAAGGAGAAATAAAATCTGTCATTTTCTAGGTCATCCCAGAGATGAAGTGATTACCTGACCTGGTAAAGCATCTGAGACACTGAAATTGTTTTGGACCATTTCTCTACTCCTCTGGGATGCTCTTTTGTCCTGCTGTCAAGTGTCCTCTCTCTAGCTCTGTTTCTCCAGCACAAGCAAATACAGAAAACAAGCAGCAAACTCCACTTTCTGCTTCTCTCCTAACCTTGACAGGGTCAGTTTTGATCTCTGTCACATTCCAAAGAAAAATGGAACAAGCAAAAAGTACATTCATGCTCCTTAAGAAGAACAAGGCAGGCTCTGGACCACGTTTGAAGCCTGAAGGAACTCTTTTATCCAGTCTCAATAAGAATTGTGCATACCTTTTTTTCATTTGAATCTTCCTATAAAAGCTGAGAGCCAAAAGGTGAAACCAAAGTCTGCAATCAGGTCAAATAAGCTGCTAAATAGTTAGGCCACTGCCTAGAGTTGAAGGAAGATTTTGCATTGCATTGTGCTAATCATTAGAATAAAGCCAGTAAATAATTATTAATCTCCTCTGCTTATAGAGCAAAGACAGCTATTTCTTTAAAGATTAGTTTTCCATTAGAAATCTAAAATAATCTCTGCAGAACAAATGATGGATTAAACTCCATTTCTTTTGTAGTTCAGCTGGCATGTTCATACTTGCAGAGTCCCTGACAAAGCAGATGTAGTGGGTGATTGGCTCCATGGGCTCAAGGCTCTGTGAAACACACACACTTGGATTTCTAATAAAATATTGAGAATGTCACATGTTCAAAACTCCCAGGAGCTTAAGATTTCAAAAAAGTATTCCAGCAGTTGACCCCACACACAACTTTCTCCTGTTACTTGCTGCAATCAAATGCTTCAGTTGCCTGCAAAGCTCTGGCAGACAGGGAGGGGCTGCAGCATCTCCCAGAGGTCAGAGCACACTCCCAGCCCAAAAGCAGGTGCTCCCTGGGAACTTTCTTTTTGCCATTTAAAAATCAAGAGGGAAATCAATGAACTTTAATATATGTTAAAGAAATAAGTTCAGGTTCTTTCACAAGCACTGATCTCCTACACATAATAAGAATATGGTTTAGTGGCAATAACAAACCTTTCAACAGAGGAGAAAAAAAGCACCGTATGTAAATTCCCTGATCTTAGGGGACAACTAATGGATTACATTCCAGCAAGTAAAGATGCAAGATTTACATTTCCCTCTAGAGATATTCCAAAATCCTATTACTAAGCCGTATCTCCAAGGAGAGGAGTGGATTTGTTTGTTTTCGTTTTTTAATCAAACCTCTTTTTAATCAGTCAGAACAAAATGTTTTCACACAGAAATTCAGTGCAAAAAACAGCAGAGTCCTGATGGAACAGGGGAACTCGGAAGAGAAAATGAAGATGGAATAAAAATGCAGGAAACAAAGATGTATACTTTACTACACAGATGTATGCAGGGATAGCTTGCTCCCAGAGGAAATAAATATCAAGTTGACTTTTAAGTAGCTGGACCAGGTCTAAATTCAGCCTTCTGGGCTGATCCAAACACTGATGTCTGTTGAGTTGTTGATTCTGGTGGGATTTTGACTATGGTTTTAGACTCCTTTTGTGTTTTCTCCTTTTAGGGCCAATTTCTGCTCAGCTACAGACTTGTGAGTCTCGTGGAGGGGAACCTGAAGAGGCACAGATGCTCCTTCCTGCAGAATTCATCTGGCCCTGGCTGCTTCCCAGACCCACTTCCCTGAGCAGGCCCTTACAGACTCAATCTAGGTATATTAGTTATATTCTCACCACGATTCAACAACCACGTTCAAAAAGTGAATCCCCATTTTAAATTACCTGGTAACATCTTAAGTGCTTCCCTGAAACTGTCAGGCACTTGGTTTAAGAGCAAAGATGAACAAAGCTGAGCCTTTGCACTCAGCTCAGGGGAGCCCTGTAGGGTTTCACAGACAGCAACAGCTTTTCTACAACATTATCAGCTGACTTTAAATGTTTCACTCTGACCCTGCTTGCCTTTAGACACCATTCCACCCCTGAATCCTTGCCAGCTTTGGTATAAAGGGAAGAAAAAGAGTCAAGCTCTGAGAAGGTAAATGCCATAGCTTCACAGCACAGAGTCAATAATCCACATCTGCAACACATCTCTTGTCATTCCAGCTCCCAGTTCAACAGCAGAGCTCAACAGCAACTCCAATTCCACCTCTCAAAATTCAAAACCTATTTTGCAGTCACTTAAAAATAAAATATATATATATCTGGAACTTCAAAGCTGAGCAATTCCTTCAGTAGCAACAGGCCCCACAGTTCCTCAAAGCCAGCAGAACCCACTAACAGCAGTTTCTTGCCATGAGAGCAAATGTAGTCTGCCAGCTGATCTTCAGAGATGTGCATTCACAGAAGAATACATAACAGGAGTGAGAAAAGCATGCAAGCATTTTAGTTAAAAGCCCTTTCTGGTAGCATTCAGAACAACCTGAAAATGCACTGGTTTATATTAACCTTGAAAGGAATCAGCACTTCTTTTATGAGAATATTTGTCTTAGAGAGGGGGAACATTGGCTGATCAATACAGCACCAGTGCAGCCAGAAATGACTCTATCAATCATAGGTGGAAAAGAGCAGCACTGCTTTCTGTTTAATACCCAGTGTAACCAATTAGCACTGCCATCCCCTGATGTTACACAAGTTCATTCCCTTAAATTGCCAAGGCAGTAAATTCTACAGTTATACATGAGAAGCTGCAAATTGATTTGCATGTAATAACAGTACCACTAAACCTTTCTTACCACTTTCAATTTGCTCCATCTGCTACCAGAGTGGAAGTTGAGGATCTATTATTCCCAGAAGGGGACTTACCCAGCTGGACATCTATAACAGTTGGCTGGTTCTCCATGGGGAACAATGGCTTTGGAGGTTTGTCTGTGAGTAAAGCTAGAAAAGAAAATGAGAAAATGTAATGGAAAAATTGAGAGCAATGACAGCAAGAGAAAAGCTCTGTCATGTAAGCAATCAAATATTTGTACACTGGATGGCATGTAAACATTTATTACATAATATGGTTGTTACACTGCCAGTGGGTTACTGCTTTCCTTGTGGCTGTGCTGGCCCATTGAGTCCACAGAAATGAGCTTTTTCAAGACCTCAATTTTAATCCAAAGTAGTAAAACAAACTCCATTTCTCACTTTTAACCTACATATAATAACTGCACCAAGCATTTTAGATCCTCACCTTGCAAAATTAACACAATTAATTTGAAATGCCAACCAAACTTACTTCAGGGAAACCAGTCCCCATATGTCTTTATGTTTGTTTGGCATTTAGATGCTCAAAGAAAACTTGCAGATGAATTTGTGTGATAAACCCCAGCAGCTTCACACCCAGTTTACAATCCCACACGACCAGGTGGGGCACCTGGGCCCTCTTCTCAGAGCCTAGTGGGGGGTTCTGCCCTCTAATAAACAGAATTATCTCCATCTGAGAACAGGGATCAGTAACCCAGCCTGGTCCTAGCAGGTGACTGCTCCAGCCATGAGGACAGACAGTCACAGATAATCCTGCTACTCAAAAGCACAGTCACTGGCACAGGCTTCACCACCTATTTGGGAGAGCTTAGTGCCAGACAGTGCAAATAGGTTTTGTAAATTGGGGATAGCTTGAAATAGATGACAGAATATTCCCGGAGATGAGAACTGGTTTTAATCAAACACAGCATCTTGCACCACATTTCAAACTTACTTCAAAACTTTCCCAGTTAAAACTCATCACCTGAAATTATTTGATCAGAGTCTGCAAAATAAATTTGCTTTTTTTTCATTAAGGGCTAAGGCAAAAAAAAAACCTGCCCTGATCTCTCAGCAGGCTCAGCCCTCACTGATTTCCCAGGAATCAGGCTGACCCAGGGCTGTGGCAGCTCAGGCTGAGGTTGCCTGTGGCTGGGGCAGCAGCTTTCCCTCAACTGCCCTGAGGGAGCTGGAGCTCTGTGGCTCCTCACCCCTCTCCCAGTGCAGCCCAAGCCATTGGCCTGCTGGGAAGAGCTCTCCCCCAATCTGCCCCATCATGAGCCAATAGTTCACCACCCCTTCCCTAGGGCTTCAGTACAAGCTGGCTGAGTGGCTGGGGCAGAGGTGCAGCCATCAGACATTTCACTAACATGACTGTGATAACCAGCTAGCAAATGTCAAATGCACAGAACTGGAGGTAGCTGGATTATTCTCCTACAAAAAAAAAAAAACCCTGTCACTCCACAAAACATTTTTACATCCCCATCTGCAGAAAATGACAGACTGCATTAATGAAATACCTGTTTGATTTTGCTTTACAGTTGACACTATTTTTTCAACTCCTTAAGAAGTGATTGTCAGCACAACCCACTGCCCCACTTCCATTGGAATGAAAACGAGCTTCCTTCCACTGAGGCTACAGCCATGCTCTGCTTATCACAAATCAGACATTTTGGAGACAAGGAGCAGCCAACATTTCAAATCAAAATCATTGTGTTTGTAAGAAGAACTCGGTTTTAACCACAAGAACAGCATAGCAATCTCTGAGGTGATTTAAACAGCATGTTATTAAGACTAAAGCTACAAGCAGGACTCAGAATGAAAGATAAATAGGGAATTCTGTCAATGAGAATTCAGCAGCTCAGAAATGCTCATCCAAAGCAAAGTCACAAGGCTGACCAAGAAGCAGCATCAAAGCTACCTGTACAATTGCATTATTTGGGGATTAGATGAGAGTAGAAAATTTCTGGCAGAAACAAACAATTAATTTGCTGTGCTAATGCACCTAAGTCACCTGAACCTCCTTAGAGAAGAAGACAAAAGTTCTGGCAAACCTGTGTGTGCAGGGCTGCTCTGACTACCTGCTCTTCAGGGAATGTTAATCCTATCCAAAGCTGAAAACTTCTAAGTGGGAGTTTTGGGCATCAAACCCACAGGGCTTTGGAACATGTTCCACTGATGATTTTTTTCAAGCAACATATGCTTTTAAATTGTTAAAAGCTATTGAGCCACTACTCCTCATCAAATCCCAGGGCATCCAAGGGGAGAGGGGTAACTATTTCTCCAGTTCCTCCACAAATCCCACCCTGATTCAAACAGTAAGTTTTTCACTGGCAGGTCACAGCTGCTTCAAGCAAAGCTCATTCCCAGCACTCCAAGAAAAAAAGTGCATTGTCCCAGAAGCCCAAATACACTGATAACCAGAACATTTGGAAAGGGAGAACGTTTTTAGTCCTGACATTTGTCTGTTCTACGTGTTTAAGAGCTCTGCTTTTCTCATGCTGTAATTCCTCTTATGAATAACCCCTGTCAATAAATAAGAAGTTAGCAAGAAGCAAGAGCTCTAGACCAGAATTGCATTAGCTGAACTGTAACTCACTGCCAGCTTTAAGGACCTCTTCAGAGGTATTGCTTGCTCTTTTCTCTCATCTCAGATCATTAGAAGTAGTGCTGTCTGGCATCTGCTGAGAAGGAACCTCATCACTAGAGCCCCAACCTAACAATATTGCTTTTCTGCAACTTTGGTTATGGTTCCTTTATTGATTTTTATAGTGTGCAGGCAGGCTTCCCCAGGCTGCCTGCTGGGAGGAGGGGGAAGGGAAGTACTACAAAGGTATTAAAAATTCAGCAGTGTTCTCAACTGCCTCTGCAGCCCAGGTCAGTAACTTCTTAAAAGAATGAGCCAAAAAACCTCTGGAAAATGCATTTTGGCCTAGGAAGTGCACAATTCAGACTCTTGGAAGGCAACACGTTGGTGTGAATTTAAACAGGGAGTACCTAGATGTGCAACACAGAGAGAAGAACAGTCACTGCCAGATTGCTGCAGCCTCCTCATGGGCTGTGGAAAGGTCACAGAGGGCTTTGGGGATTTAACTTTGGGGATTTAAAGGGCAAAGGGCTTTGGGGATTTAACCCCAGTACCCACAGTGCCAAGTCCAGACTAGGTCAGAACAAGCAACACTGGCCAAGCCCTGACAGGACTCCAGGAAACACCCTGTGTGAGAGCTGAGCTTCCAACACAAGACCTCAGAGGGAAAGACTGAAATGGAGAAAGTGATCTGCCTGAGAACACTATTTAAACAACTCCATATACCAGGTGAATTTGTGGTTTGGGGGGAAAATTTGATGCAGCAGGGGCTGGGGGAAGCCCAACCCCCCAAAACCTTGCATCCCAGCTGAGTGTTGTTCCTTGAACTTTATGAAGAGCTTCAACAGTTTCACTTTCTGGTGTATTAGCAACAATACTTTTCCTACCTTTTTTTTTTTTCCCTTAGTTTTTCAGGTTTTCATGACTGCATTTAGGCTTTCCTTGTATTATTATTTTTAATCTCTGATACTGAATTGTATTGTAGGACATGGAGAAGACTTGTTGGGGTAGCTGCAGCCTTGCTGTGCCAGTGTGCTCAGGCTTTCCTTGAGGAACAATCTTTCCAAATCTCATTCCCCTCTGCAGCCCCTGCACCCCAACATGACCAGGGCCTCCCCCTTTTCCTCAGCTTCAGCTTGCAGTCTTCAGATATTTTCCAAAAGCTCTCCTCCATGTCACACTTTGAATGGTTATATTTTGCCATATTGCTCTTGGAGAACAATAATTATAATGAACTGCCAGCTTGTCAGAGGAACTGAAATGGCTCAAAGGGATTTTGAGTCAAGAAGGGAGTGAACTGCTGGCTCTTCAATGTCCTGTGTGCTTATGGAAAACAGAAGCTATTCTTGAGGTGAGACATCAGATCACTTATTCACTTTATGAAATTCACTTTTAGTGCTTCTTAAACAGTGAGGCAACACAAGGTGTCCTCAGCTACAAGAGATTCTGATCTTTCTCTGTACTTGACAGATGGCCACAAACAACCTTTAGCCAAATGCCCATTCCTCTAAGAGAGGTTCCCTTAAATCTCAGAACAGTTTTACAGAGGGGGGGCACTCTGATTTCCAACCTTGCTAGCAGGGGAAGCAGAACACAAAGTTAATGCTGCTACTGTATCAGCAGTCCTTTAATAAACCTAACTGCATTATGCATTCTCATCTAACTCTCACCTCACCTCCCACAAAACCATTTTAAATTAAACCAACTAAATTCACTGCCTTCCTATTATTAAAAGTGCAGCAGTACTTCTGCAAAGAAATGTGAAATATAACTCATTAACTGTCATAGAAAAAGTTGGGATAGAGCTGTCTACCTTATTTTTTCTCTTCTCCCCTCAGACATCTTGGACCATGCCATGCCCCTGGGCTGCTCTGAGCAGCAACACTTATATGGTGAAGGCACTGGAAGGATGGTATTAGATTCCCAAAGCAGCAGTTCCTGTGGCCATGCAGACAGACCTGCTTTGGCAAGGTACCAGGTGTGAGAACACAGCATGCCAAGGGCTGTCTCTGCCTTTACTGGCTTTCTAGGATTTCATCCCTTAACAGGCTGGGACAGCTCTGCCTGCAGTTGTTTGGGCAAGTTATCAGCTGCACAGCACACTGTGGAGTGAAGAGGAGAGCAGAGCTCAGCCAGGGCTCCCTGCCCTGTCCCAGGGCACTGTCAGAGACCCAGGGCATCGCTTGAAGTCTCAGGGGCTGGATGAGAAGCTGTGAAGACATTTCTTTACCAGAGGCACCCGGCAGTGCACATGCCTCCCCTAAGAGCCTGGTGGACATGGCTAAAGGCTGCTGAGCAGCCAGACTCCTGGGAGGCTGCTCCAAGGGCTGTTTCCCCCTGTGCTCACATTCACTCCATTAGAAAGCAATACACACATTTAAAGTTCAGCAGTGATTTCAAGAGCTCTTGCCATGAGGTTTTTCCATAAGAGGTTTAAAAGCACAGTGTTGGACAAATCAATACACTGATACACTCCTCTGCAACTCTTTCTCCAGGTGTGTTTTCTTATCCAGAACACAGCATACTTTTATTCTCTCTTTCTCATAGGCACAAGAAACATGCTGCCCCAGGAGAAGTGCCTCAGAAAAGCAGAGAGGACACCTGCAAAAGATTTATTCTCTTCAATTAGCTACACAGTGATCTTCAGCAGACAAGAGAGAACATCACTTGCTGCACAGGGCAGTGTCTAGCTACCCACAGGGCCAACTGAAAAAGAAAGCAGCCTTAAAAGAGCTGCTCCAGCTTCTAAGTGCCAATGCAGGGAAAGAGCCTAGAGGCTCATTTTTTCCCACCACAGCTGTAAGCAGTTTCCAACCCCTCTCATTCCACATTCAAATGTGTATCTGACACACTAGCCAGCTCTCTTGAAAAAACACAAAGCAGCAGAAAACAAACAGCCTCAGGATATCATTACTTAGGGATAAGCAACAATAAGCAGCTAGAGAAACCACCAGGCATCTCAGGGAGCACCAGTTCCTTCACAGCCTGTTATCTGACACAGCCCTCTGGCCCTGCATGTTTCCTACCTTCCCTCTGCAGCAGGATCACAGCACTGTCCCCACTTCAGTCAGACTTTTACAGCAGCCACAGCCAGAGACAGGCAGCCCAAGCTGCTCTGACAGAGACTCCCAGTCTCCAACTGCAACTTTTGAGCAGCTCATCTAACCACAGCTTGTGAATTTAATGCAGAGCACCTTCCCCTGTGCCAAGCCAGGACATGCTCTGAGCCAACAGGTATCACCTGAGCTCCAAAGACCTGAGCCAACAGGTATCACCTGGGCTCCAAAGACCTGAGCCAACAGGTATCACCTGGGCTCCAAAGACCTGAACTGCTGCCTGTGATTGGAAAGGTGTCATTCTTGTGGCTCTGGAGCATTTGCCATCCCAGGTAACTCTTTGAAAGGAGATGAAGGCAGGAGGCTAAAAATGTTAACTCACATGCAGCTAAGAAAGAGTTAATGCTGGGAAAGAGTTTCCTTCTTCTTCCTCAGAGTGGATAAAGACTTTTGTAATAAATGCCCAAAGTACATTTGCTCTTCTATGATTTTGCTGTTGATGCACCTCCTGGGTATTTGTTCATGCAGTTTGCACTGATGAAAGGAAAAATTATCCAGATATGAAGCAGAATGTAGGGAATCTAACAAAATTGTTTCAAATCTTCTCTGAGACAATTGCATGCCAACCTACTTCCTTCAATCAAGGGATCTGGCATTTTCCCACCATAATTAGCACAGAGCCTCTAGTACCATTCAATCAAGACTCTGGCTAACCTTTTGACAGCAGAACTGATCTGTTTGAATAGCATCCTCTGGGGCAAATAACAGCCTGCCAAATCCTTAATCTGAAACTAGCTCGTACTCTAAGCTAAGCTTTTGTTCACTCCTAGTTCAAATATACAGGCTTCCAGGCATGGCTTAGATCTGCTCTGGCATCTGAAAATCTTGGCAGCCACATTGCAACTTTCACATCCTAGCTGAAGCAGGAACTAACTGTGTGCAAAACACTGCACTGATCCGTTAGCCAAAGGGTGCACCTTGCTAAGAGCTCAGCATTTTACCTGTTGAAAGGTACCCAACTCCCCTTGGCTCCTCCAAAACCCCAGCCTTTGCCAAGAGATTTCTCAGTGGCTGACAGTAAAATGCTACAGGCCTGACCTGCTCCTGCCTTTTTTTCTGCTGCTGCTTACACCTAAGCCAATGTGTGAGGCAGCAGTGCAGATGTAAATGTGACAGCTCTAGTGTTGGCTGCCAGAGCCTGAACTGGGCACTGGCAGAGTGAAAAGCTTGTCTGAAGAGCCAAGGCTTCCCACCTGCACTTGCAGTATCTCCGTGGCCTGAGCCTCTAACACACCCACCAGCATCCCACCACCTGAGCAGAATGAACACTTGGCATCTTCTTGGCACTGCAGCAAATTCCCACCCGAGGTGGAGAGCAGTGGAAAACCACAAACAGCAACTCATTCATAAAATGCAGCTTTGTGAGGCTGTGTTTACACGGGGACACATTCCCTCCTTATCTGTACTGTAGGGTGTCCTACCAGTCAATCTTTCTCAGCATTTGGCTGTTGTGCTGCTCTCCTTCCCTCAGCACAGCCTCAAGCTAACAAACCCACTGCACCTCCACCCATCACTTGCTGTAGCAGGAATAAAGCCATGCCAGCAACATGTTGTCAAAGGATAAGTGTCTCCACCTTTGAAAATAAATGCTGGACACTTTATTCTCAATAAACTCAAACTCAGTAAACTCAGAGCTTGTAGGGAAGCCAGGAGTCATTCACCAATGACAGAGATTTTATCTGTTTATTACTAGTCAAGCACAAAAGGCATCTTTTGGGCCAATGGGGTGTAATGATACAGCAACTGGACACCTCCCCCTCTGCCACCAACACCATCAATATCCCTTTTTGAACACTCTACCTAGGACCAAGAGTGCCTTAATGCACTCTTTGGTCTACCTCCGTGGGGCAATTTTCTGCAAGAAGGAGTTTAGCATTTTTACATTAGCAGTAAATAACTGAAATTCATCACATGAATTCTTTTTATGACATGGAAAGAAGGACAATACAACCACAGTTTTGAGGAAGATGCTGTGTCCGTGCTGAAATGCAGCTCACAAGGGAAATGAATTTTGAGGCAGTCAAATGCCTTCAGATCATTACTGGTTGTTTTGATTCTAACCCATTAAATCCTCAATGACTTGGAATAGACCCATGTTTGACAGGTCACAGCACTGGCACCAAGAAGAATCTGCCCATGCCTGTGGTCTCCTTCACTTTGAGAGCAGTCAGGATCCTAAACAACTAGCTGTGTCTGCCCTGTTCTTGCCAGCTGCTGCCACAGCTTCTGCTGCAGCCATGACCTTGCAGCCCCTGGTAACTTTAAAACCAGTAACAGCAGCTGTCAATTCCAGCTATGAAACCATCTCTGAACAAGAAGTCTTGCTGCCAGACTTCTCACCTAAGATGTCTTCAGCTATTGTGCACAGGATGCTATCAGAGTGCATGGAGATAGTCTAAGAGAGAAGAGCAGAAGCATCAGGTACTAGATGAACTCTGTTGAATTCACAGAAATGTTAAAAAAAAACATAAAAAAAAAAAGATTTTGCTTTTGTGATCTTCTAGTTTTCAGATTTGTGAGGGACCTTCTTCCCACTTCTCACAAGGCAATCAAGTCATGCAGGGCTGTAGGAAAAGGTGAGCTTCTGGTGGAACTTATTAAACACCATATGACTTTGGAGGACTCCAGTAAAGTGGAACAGAAACAATAGCATAGATTGCACGTTATTGAAGCACAGATGGCAAAATCCCACAGGGTGCCCAGCACAAAGTAATTACACCAGGGCTGAACACTTAACAGGACTGCAGTTCACATGGTGATGCCAGTGGCTGGCACCTCCTGATGGCAAGCATCTGGTGGCACTGGTGGTGTGGTGACTATTGGTGCTGGCACTAGAGTCACTGTAGGGTGGGTGCTGGAAAGCAGAATGATTCTGTGCCAGCAGGGCTCTCTCTGTACTGATCTGAGCACAGTTCCCTACTCTTACAGATGCCAACACACCTTCCCTTCCACTGCATTCCTCAGTTTTCACTATGCATGATTTTACTCCTTTCCTAAAAGTGGATAATGAAGCTTTCTTTTATGAAGCAAGCATGAGTATCCTCTGAAGGAGAGAAAAAAAGTGTAATAAATTTATACTAAACGTGAATTGCACTTCCCTGCAATATAATTCATGAAAATCTCAAATGGAGTGTGCTTTATCTAATGAACGGAGTGTATTTAACACAAAGGACACATCATTTCATCTGCACTCAAAATGTTTCTCTTGGACTCTGAGCAGAAATAAGATGCTTGAAATTATCCTCTATTTCAAGGAGATCTGCAAAGAATCTTTTATGGCATTTTATCTTTTGGCTTTTTTAATTTTTTTTTTCTTTCTGTCTTATAAAAAAGTAAAGAAGTGGTGACGGATGAAGCCAGATCCCATCATCCATCTTGAAGGGACAGCTGGAGACTTTGCATGCAAATGAAAGCTATCATTCTTGTCAACCTGCAGCCTGAGTACCAAAAGCCTGCAGTCCACAACCAATTAATATTCCATGATCAATCTGACCACTTGTGCCCAGTGAACTACTGCACCACCAACCAACCCCAGCAACACGAATTATCCTGGAGTTTATTTCATGCATTGTTTTAATAAAACTCAAAGCAATCCATTACTTTCTGGAACTAAAAACCTCATATTAAATATAGATAGTGTATCAAAAGAGAGTTACCATGGATGATGGGTGCCTGCTGAACAAAGGATGAAGCACCTATGGTACTATAGCTAGACAAGAGAATGGGTGCTCTTTTTGGGGCTGGGAAAAGGCATCTCCAGGCTCAACAGCAGCCTCCAGGCAGTGCACACCACAGTCTGGTGAAGGGGGAGCTGGTGCCATTTTGCCATCTCTCTCTATTTGCTGTTTCAGAGAAGCACATGGCTTAGCTGTGCCCCCAGATAGCCCCGAATCAAAACCCTTCGTACAGAC
>JAOEGS010003122.1:46120-65354 GCA_025447755.1 Corythornis vintsioides | reverse complement strand
TCTATTTGCTGTTTCAGAGAAGCACATGGCTTAGCTGTGCCCCCAGATAGCCCCGAATCAAAACCCTTCGTACAGACCAAACATTTCTGTGCAGTGTTTCAAATTAGAGGACAGAGCTGCTGAAGATCAACATTAAAAATGTATTTCACTTGCAGTCTCAAAGGCAGTAGAGACCATTTAAAACTTGTACTTTGGACATGCTTAGTTGTTGCACAGTGCTCCAGCTTTGATGTGCGGCGGGACCATCACCATTTCAAAGCAGCCATGCTGCAAACAATTTTGGGGTGGAATTTCAATTGCAAGGTTTTTTTCAGATGAATGACATTCAAAAGTTAGAAACGTGGACACTTCTGTTCAGTCATCTCTTGTGAACTGACTTTGCTCCGTGGGGGTTTAATGAGTAGATTTCACCCTGCCCCATCCAGCCTATTAATTCTGACGTGTTGTCTGGATTAGCACTCTGCCTTCCCAGGCTGGCTGCAATGATGAAAAATGGTGCTGTGCTTGACAAGGAAAACCTTTTCATAAAACGTTTATGCAATATTTATGGAGGTTCTTTGTCTCTAATTTGCCTTCAAAAGCTGCAAAATATATTCCACCAGGTTTTGCTATTATTATATTTTTTTCATTTTACCTCTGAAGAAGTTTTGAACTGTGTTGTTCTCTCGGCACACATAGCACTGTTAAGAAAAAATGGGGCTGAATCATGTCATTATTGGTTGGGTGAGCAGGAAAATGAATAAAAGCAGGCATAATACTGGCGTGTAAAGAAATTACAGATACACTCGCTACTGTTTATGCTGCCTCATGACTGAAGATCAAGAAAATGTAAATCTTCTGATGAAAGACAGTGCTTTAAGAAATGAAGGAGATAGTTACCCCATGAAATGTGTCATTTCGTCTGAAGCAAAGGATTTAAAAGAATGAACACAAAAAGTAGCAACCAGAGAAATCTCTGGCGGGACGACCCATTTTCCGAGTCAGCACTGCTGCATTTCACTGCTTTCATCAGAGTTTAGACCAGCTGATGGGAAGCAAAATAGCTCCCCAGTGATCACTGTGGGACCTCAGTCTTTCAGAATCAGCTACTATCAAACCCAGGGAAGTGTTCTGAGTCAAGAAAGCGATTTCTTTTTCACCAAAAAAAAAAATTACAGCAAATCTGCACCGAGCACTGCCTCCAAGAGAGATGCTGCAGGAAAGAAACTTCATAGCTTGGGTAGAACAAGCTCCAGATAAATGATTCACATCCTGAGTCAGTGGGCACACTTTCACCCCCATGAATCAGCTTTACAGGAGGCAACTACTCAACAATAAACGTGATATTTTAAGACTAACATAGTGCTTGAAAACGTTTAATGGTCAGTGGAGATGCAAAGGATGGCCAGGAAGCCTCCAAGGGGAGCATGACTAAAGGCTGCACAGAGAGCTGTATGTACAAAAAGCACAAGGACAAATGTCATTCCAGTGCCTACTGGTGCATCTCTGTGCAGCCCTGTTAACAAGCCCAGTAACATGCAGCACAGTTGAGAGGAGCAAATTAACTTCCCAGTGAAGCAATTCAGAGACTTCGTGGGGACGCTAAAAGCAGCAGAAACCAGCCAAGACACGGCCAGAAAAATGGCTTTGGGACTGCACTTGTTTTTGACTCTAAGTGTCCATTGCTAAGCAGACTGTCAACACACCAGTTGTATCAAAAGAGTATAAAATAAACTTGAGAGTAGAGTGAGCAACAGATCCTGCCTGTCCCACGGGTGAATTTGGGCACAGGTTACACTGTGTGCAGCAGGAGCTGCAGCAGGGCCTGCCTTCCAAAGCCCCTCAAATGGGAGAGTCAACAGCCCCACAGGCACTTCAGATGGCTGCAGAGGAGGAGTCACTCCTATATCCTTTATGAAAAGATGAAGATAATCTTTAAATCAAGAAGAAGTAGGAAAAAATAATGGAAAGAGCAAAATAAGGCCAAGGGAGAGGGGAGGAAGCCACCCTGTTCTCACGAACAGATCCGTGCTGGCTCTCCTCTCAGCCAGAGCCATACAGAGCCTGTGGGAAGGGGATCCCTCTCCCCCAGCAGCACTGGGGCAGCCAGTACAACCCCCCCCTGGGACTGGCACATGGCTGTGGTACCAATGGGCTGCCCACAGACCCAGATACTCTGCCTCTGCCTCAACTACTGGTGCATACACACACAGGGGCCCGGAGAGGGGGTTTCTGTTCTCCTGCAGTTCCTCCATCCACTGCCAGGACAGAGATCAGCTCTCACTCCTCGGCCACTGGGACACTACTGGTGAAGCAGCTCAGAAGACAGATCACCTTCCTCAGCCTCTCCATTTCTTGGCTGTTCTCAGAGGACAATTCATTACCCAGCCTTTGGGTTTTCTGTTGCTTTCTCCAGCAGCCAGACAGAAGTTCTGTGCCATGAATGCAATTCCTGAGAGTTTTTTCATGAAGTTGTGTCAGCTTGTTGTAATGAACCTGCTTGACACTTCATTTTGCTGTTGAAAGTGTCTTCTGTTTGTCATGTGTTGAAGCAATTTGAGATTTTGCTTTGACATTTTCAACAAGAGAACAAGACGATTCAATCTGTTCTAGGTAGCAACTGCCATTACTGTTAAACTACATCTTTCAAATGAAACTCAACATACTATTTTGGCTGCCATTTTCTATCTTAGCTATCATTATGTAGTACTACTGCCCCAGCCCACGGTACAATGTGCAAGCAACAAAGTCATTTAAAGAAGATCTCCCCTGAATTTTCCAATAATGCTACCCTGATACTTCCATTTCTTTCTGAAACAGTATTCTCAAGTCACAGCTGTGACTTTGTAAGGGGATCTTTGTGAATTTGGGGTTTTGTTCCAGTGCAAAACGAGCAAAATCTGAGGAAAACAAAACAAAACAAAATGTTTCCCCTCCAACAAAAAAAAATAATATTTCTGACCATAATACTTCAATTCCAAAGGAAGGGATGAGTGATGGAGAAGCTGAGCACAAACTCAGCAGGGACAGTGCAGGAAACAGCAAACCCTGCAGTGCTCATCATGTGCTGAGTGTGACAACCTGCCCTGGGAACACAGGATTGTTTTACCCACCAGCTACCCTCCTTTGGGAATGTGTATCCATTATGTTCTCTGCTCTAAAATGTATGACACACCACGGCCAGTTCTCTCTAATCAACACATAGGTGTCCATCAGCTCTTTCTGATGCACAGTGGGTATCACTCATGGTTTATGTATTACAGGAAACAGATGATGTCCTGCTCACCAAATCCTTTCCTTCAGTTCCACGGTCTGTTCTCTAGAAAGGCAACATTTTCAGCTGAAAGCTGTGAGATGCAGAGCTAAAGAGCACAGCAATTTCTCAGGAGGTGAACAATATTTAGATTAATAATTACAGAACAAAGTACTTTGGAAATATGGAGATAATCTAAACACAGGATTCCTAGAGGGAAATACCACTTTCACAGATTTTAAGCAATAATTAAATAAAATATTTGTGTGTAAAACAGGCACTCTATAAAGATCTATCATCTAAAAACTATATTATATCATTGCTTTCTACAGAACTGGTGGATCAAATAGAGAAAGGAAGGGCTGGGTGTCCTTTGGTTGCTGTTTGGGTTTTTACAGCAGTAAATGCATAGCAGCACGTGGAGGGGTTGGATCACAATGTCTTTCTTAATCTATTATTCTCCCATTGTGTCTAAAGACTACCTTTTGCACTACATTTTTGGTGCTTGTTATCCCTCCAGAGCTGGGTCCCTACATGTGCATTACTGATAGCAGAAGGGAGCAGCCAAATGTAACTGCAGGATTGGGCTCCTTTTCAGCTAACACACCAGAGACACCTCCCAGCCCTTGCTGTTGCCCTGCAATGATGTGCTCCCTTACCAGGGTGCTCTAAAGGGGTGTAATGCTCTCTTCTGTAAACAGGGAATTCTAGCCAAACACATGGTAGACTATTTTATTTATTTAACTGCTTCAGAGCTGAAATTTGGGGAATTCTGAGTTGTTGTTGGAATGCTTCTTTTTTTTCCTCTCCAGTCAGTGTTTCTCTTTCTGTGGGTAAATAAGCACATTTGTGTTCAAAAGCAGTCTATTCTGGAGCTGCATAAAACAGTTAAATTATCATTAATAGCATATACTGATCTTGCAAGGGGTTGAAACCTCCAACACAGTTTCATATCAAAGCAATGGAGCTTAAGCTTTTGCATCTATGAATGATGAGCTACATTACTTCAAATGACATCTTTTGTCAGAGTTGCTTGAGCTAAAGACAGAGTGAATCCATTTGTATAAATTGTGGCTTTGCCACTGAAAGATTACAAAAATATATGGTGCTATCCTTAAGTCTCAAACCATTAAGATAGTTAAAATACGCCATCTTTTCCCAGGAAGAACTAGCAAGTCCTTAAAACACTATCATCAATCACAACTAATTCACTAAATATACAATTCCAACAGCAATGGAAAAAGAAAATACAGTGTAGTGTATCATCTGTCACAATATCAAACATCTCTATTTTTCCATGGAAACTGCAAGCCAAGATTTCCAGGGTCTGTGATATAGAAGGCTCATCACTGAATTCCTGTTCACTGGGATTAGCCCTTTGTTTGTTTTCCATTCATCTGATAGATTCAAAGCTAGATATTCTTATTTGGAAAAGCAAACCAACATTCATTTCCCCAGCAAGAAAATGTATCTCTGGATGCTACAGTTCAAATGCTTCAAAAATGATCAGCAATCAGATATTTTGATTCCTCAAAGCTACACATTCACTAATTTACTAGAATAATACAGATTTTATTCTGCCAGAGTGTCCAAAACCACTATGAGGTGTGAGCCAGGAGTCCACTGTACTGTAGGAAAGGTTCTGGCACAGGGGCACTATCTTGTTTGATTCAGATCATTGCCCCATCAGTTGTATTCTCATCATGTTATGTCTTGGTTTGGAGCAATGAACATTTCACTGTGCAAGACTGAAGGTCACACTAACGAAAAGGAACACTAATGGGGTGAAAATGAATATCCTGGGGACAGTAAATCATTCTTGGAATACTATTTAATTGTTCATTTTGTAGCTGACCTTGCTTCTCTGGAAGTCAATGGCAAAGCTTCCATTTCTGTGGATGTTAACAGGATTGGGTCCTTTAAAGTATGGTATGTTTTATGAATGATGAAGGCAGCATATTTAACACAGACATTTTCTATATTACTTCCCAACACAAAACTTGACCAAGACTGCCCAACTGCTGTATCAAAGCACCCCCTAATACCCATTAATTTAACACCTGCTACATCTTCCTGCTAGGTTTCACTTTCAATACAGACACATCCAACACAGAAAACTTTCTCCCTCTATCTTCCTCCCTGATATTTTCCCTCCCAGATTTTACAAACACATCAGTCACAAGCTACCATCTCTCCATCTCTGGCTGGTAGCCTGACATTTCCTTCAATAACATGCAGAGCTCTCCCTGAGAGCCAGCCCCTGGCAGCACGGTGCCCACAGCACTATGCCCGAGGATGCAGCAGCAGCAGCATCCACACTCCCTTGAAATGCAAAGGAACCAACAGGGACTATTCTGCAGCTGTAGCTTTTAAGTTAAAGAACCTGACTTAACAGTCTGCTGTGAGTCGTGAGAGAAGCAGGCAGCCCAGGGTCAGGAGTCTCTGTGCTCACCTTGACTGCTGGCAGAGGCAGATGCTCTTCACCACGACCAACTGAGCTGGCCAGGGCAGGCAAATGGGTTGGCAGGAGCTTTGGCTGCATCTGAGGAAATTTGCTCATTCTCTCTCTTTCCTCACATTACCTTAACTCAAGAGATGTCACAGTCTCTTTTGCACACTGATCACTGACAACCAGGCTTTGATGAAGTGTTTTCAGGAGAGCACGTTTCTCTCTGGTGTTCAGCTCTGATGTGTCAGCATATTCACAAAACCTGACTGAGATGGAGTGGCATCTGCTGAGGAACACTCAGAATTCCCAAATCCACACTACTTGAGAGTTAACAGCCCAATGGAGTGTGCTCCTTTCCATGCTTCTAGCAGCAAACAACCCCCTCTCCTCCCCCTCTCCATTTCCCTCTGCCTCTTAGAAAGATGCTCTGCCAATACCTCACACTGAATGAATCCTTTGGGAAACATGAAGGAGGGATCCTGGCTGGGAACAGGAGAGACATGTAGGAGAGACTGTCAGGGATGCACTGAGGTCAGCATACAGCTTTGGGGATGGAGCACAGGGAACAGGCTGAGGCTTTGACCAGATGCCCTTATGAGAACACACCCAACACCAGTGAAGCAGCCAGGTAGGGGCCTGGCCTCCTACTAACCAGCACGTTTTGGGACAGCACAGTTTTAAGAGGAGGGGGAAAACCCTCAGATCAGGCAACTTTCCAGTCTGGATCCTTCCAGTGAAGTAAATACCATCTGGAGAAGTTTTCTTCAAGAGATGGGGCTGCAGTCTCAGGAGCAAGCATGATGAGGGCAAGCAGAAGCCTTGGGCTGGTTAGCATCATGTTGCTATTTATCTTGGTCCTTTATGGTTTTAGACTCTCTTGACTTTCTGTGGTGTGAGGGGGATGACTGTGAGTGTTGGCACAGCAGCCTGGCACAGGGAAAGTGGAGTTGGCACCAAGTTCACAAATTTAGGGGCTAATAGTTTGGCAGTAAAGTACCTGATTCCTAACATTCACTTTTGCTGGTACTCTTGGTAATTCTTAGAAATTCATAAATGTCATCATAGTTATGGGTGTATTGCATCCTTTCCCAGATCTCACTCCTCTCAGGTTGTAATTCCTTTCCTTTTTCACTCCTACCTATTGTTTGTTCTAGTTAAAACATAACAGTGAGAAGAAGCAAAACCTGGGGGACTCCAATTATATTTTCACACTGTTTGAGCACTGAGCAGTTCTCAAATGTTCAAGGTAGGAGCCCAGTTAAGTTCATCAGACAAATGCTTTGTGATGGAAAAGAAATGTGTTATTGGTTGTCTGAAACGGCTTGTAAATTAATGTCAAATTCTGTTTTAGATGAAGAAAAAACAAAGAACAAAACAGGTTGATATTTTTCCTGTAGAAAACATAGTTATGTGTTTTTGTCCAGAAATTTAAGACAGTATCTTTGAAGCCTATTTAACTTACTCCAATCTACACCAAATATGTTGAGAAAGCTTACAGGATTTAAAAAAAATCACATCACTTCTATTCCCAAAAATATGATATTTAACTACTGTACTGAGAAAAAAATCCATGCAGCACTTAGCAAAGGCTTGTCTTCCTTTTCCAAAGCTCTTAAACCCCTCCAAAGCTCAATTTCTACATAATCTCCCCAGTGCGTCCTTTTATACCTTGCCATTAATTTGATTAATCTGGGTGTAGGGCTTCAGGATATTGAATTTCCCCTGGTTTTGCATAATTTCATCTGATGCTTTCATTATTTCATTAAGCAAGTGCATTGACTGAAATTACTCTTACATTTTCAAGCTTCAGATTCAGGCAGATAAAACTTCCTAAATTAAACTCATGTTGGTTTTGAAAGCTTCTTTCACAGCTGCAGCCTCAACTTTTGCTTTGTTTTTCTGGTTGGGTTTTTGTTTTGTTTGTTTGGAGGAATTTGGAGAAAATTAAACTACTATTTGTATCTTCCACCTCACATCTTTCACAGGAGGACTATCCCACCCCTCACAGAACTTAGCTGTGGGTGTTGAACTGTCCCTGCACAACTGGGCTTCCTCTGGGTTCCCACTGCCTTAAGGTCTCTAGGACAATGCTCAGGATTGGATGTCTTGCCAAGATATGATACTTATGGGAATTAAGGCTTAAGAAAACCCTGTGCTGAAATCCCAACCTGTGCAACAGACAGACACATCTGAGATATTGCCTGAGCAACTGATGGACAAAATGCAGAAACCTCTGAGCACGTCACAAGCCAACTGTGCTGCTCTCACACAGAGCTGGAAGGTGACAAGGATGGTCCAAACCACGTTCACTTTCAGTAGGAAAGGCAGCTCAGCACTTCATTTAAATGTCTATGCCTCTTTCCTAAAAGGACACATCTGTGGAACCCTTTTCCACGTGGATCTTGACTGAGGAAACCAAAATTCACCAGGGTGGCTGGGGCTGTCATGTCCAGCCTGTGCTGGTCTGAATGCTTCCTGAAAAGCAGTGCCCAGGCCTGGAGCTGAAGAGAGCAGGCAGAGCTGAGAGCAGCTCCTCTGCTGAAAACTGCACTAATGTTCTCCCTGCTCAGGGCTCTGGTCAGCAGCTCCCCTTCAGACTGGCCAGACACTCCCCAGCCACTGGAATACTGCAAGATGCTTGAGGAATATTTCCAGTGCAATGATCTTGACCCCTGTGTGCACCAGCTGTAACCAATGACAGTGGCTTCTGTGCCTGGGGGCTGTGCTGCCCTAAGTGGTAAATAATGATGATGGACAGGACTGCAACTGGTAAATAAATGTAATCCCACAGCCAGATGAAACATTTCCAGATGTCCCTTGTGCATAGAGAGAACCCAGTGTGCCCCTGAACTGCTGACACCCCAAGCCTGGGTTTTGGATCTAGTGGATCTTTATGGTGAAATCCAGTGTTTCTTGTTGAGTAACAGGGTAGCCTGGCTCCTAAATAATCCAAGTTGGCCAGTTGGTACCATGTACTTCCATTCTCAAGTCATTACAATGACTTTTGCTGTGACTCTTTCTCCTCCTGATGCTTTTTACCTTTACAAACAATGCCCCCTATTTTTCCACTTGCCAGTCATAGATTCATAGATATTAGGGGTTGGAAGGGACCTAGAAGATCATCTAGTCCAACAACAGCACATTCTCAGCCTCACCAGGACCCACTTGTCAAGAACTTGCCCAACATTAAGCTCACCTCTCCAAGTCCCTATGCACTTTTAATTGTTACTGCACAACCAAAAATTAGCATCTTTTCTAGCTATTCAAAACCCAGCAAAAATCACCACATCCCTAACTGCTAGGGAAGGCTTGCTAAATAGTCTCCCCAGTGCCAATTATTGCTGCCTCAATGATCACTGATTCTTTGAAAAAATCATTACATAGACACAAAGTCAACAGTCTGTTAGCACTGCAGAGTCAAAGAGCAGCAGCTGGCAAACACCAGCTCCTCTGCACTCATACAGTGAGATCCCTCTTGTGTAAACCACCTGCAATGAAGTCATGTTATGGGCCTCTAATTTTTTATTTTCTTTTTTCCTGAATGCAGACAAATCAAACAAGTCCAACCCAGGACACAACTGGCAGCTTCATAGGTGAAAATCCTGACCCCAGTTAAGGAGAACTTGGGCTGAGATATATTTCTGAGCTATTTCAAGTGCAAATGGCAGTTTTATATGTGGGAATTGGGGTACCTGCCTGTGGTTACAATCCTTTTACAGAAGACACATAAAAATCAACAGCCTGTAAATAAATCCTCTAAAATCAATCATTTTGAAAATTGGACTTTGATCACCAGAGTGGGCAAAGACACCACAATTTTCCTGAAATTATTTTGATGAGTGTTAAGGTAACTTCAAATGAGTATCATCATCATCATCATTAAACTAAAACCATTTAATTTTGCAGTAAAGCTGATCTCAAGACCCAACATACAGTCTTGGTGGTTTTGTTCTCCTCATGATTTTTTGTTTAAAAGGAAGGAAAGGTGATTTGGAAAATCTGCAATCTGTCTGTCCACACAAAATGGTTTATCCAAACCAGAAAATACATAAAATTAACAACTCCTTTCTCCTCTGTAGGAGTGGATAATCTCAGCTACAGTCTCACCCTGCTTCACTAAAGACTTTTATGTTAATGTGATGCCATCACCAAACCACCCCACCCTGGAACAGCAGGAATAAGAAGAGGTGTAGTGCTTGACAATGTATGTTTATCCTCTTATAATTACATTCAATTTACTGATCCACTAATAATTCTTTGATTGGAAATCCTCCTGTATTCCAATTTCAGGACAGCAGCTTTTTAGACCTTGCTCTCAGTAAAAGAACACAAACAACTCTGGGCAGTGCTAAGTCCCACAAGCCCTGGTGACCTGGTGTTCTGACACTGAACTGCTCTCTGCAGCAGATGGAGGTTTCTTTTAACACAGCCTCACCAGATACCTGTGTGCAAGAACCAACATATTCCTAAAATACACCAGTATTCAACCAATTTAAAAAAAACAAATCATAGTTCTCTATGAACTGCTCTTCCAGCCAAGAGAAGAGCCAGCACACTCAACTAACCCAACCAGCCAAGAGCCAGCACACTCACACTAACCCAACCAGCCAAGAGAAGAGCCAGCACACTCATGCTATAGCCAGCTAGGTGCACAGTGCAGTTACCACATCTCCCTGGGGTTCAGGAGGCTGGCAGTGCTGATGCTCACCCTCCACCTCTGGCCAGAAGAGGCCAGTGGCTGAAGACAGCACCAGCACCAGCACATGGACACTTCACAGCAGTGTGAGCAACTCCCTGCAGTGCCCTGTTTGAACCTGCCTGGCTTAGCTTGGCACCTTCTTGCTTCTTTTTTGGTGACCCTCAGTGAGGTTTCTCTGTGCAGGCACCAAATACACCATCCAAAATACTTCCCCAGTACTTGTATTGGTAGAGAGAATAAATTCTCTCAATATTAAACCCTTTTGACAGGCTCTTATCACCAGCCTCTTCCTATTCTTTGATCACACACCAAGGAACAGCTGTTGCTCTATCAGCACAGCACCACATTGTACCCTCACTCCTGGGTCCCTCAGGCTTTTTCCAGATAGACTTTGGAGGTGTGCCTGGCTCCCCTTCTTCCTGGGCACATCACTTTAGACACACTACTGTTAAAACATATTCTGGTTTAATATATCTAGCCTGACAACTGATCTGAATTTGTAATAAGACAAAGCCTGTTTTGATCAATTGTTATCCTCTAAGAAAACAGGACCATAAAGAAAACAAATCTAATTTTTAATAATAGAATTAATGTCTAATGGAAACCCTAGGAAGGCAGGAGCAAAGATATTATAATAACTCTTTAAAGTCTTTATTGTCTTGGGAACTTCTAATAATTCTTACCTCAATAACCAATCCACTGCTTGCCCTCTGATTTTTAATATGGCTTAATCTCCACTATTTTGGGAGGGTGTTAGAAAGACCCTGCAGTACCTTTGGAAAGTTGAAAGTACATTTAATAGAATTTACTTAGGCACATAATGCCCTGACCCACTTTCACACCCCCACTGAGGAAAGGGCTCCCATTACAGTGTCACACCAGGGGGACATTTGTAAGGAAGGACTGGGGCAACAGAATCCTGTTTGGAAAGTCATCTTCACTTAAAAGAACAATCTTTCAGCTAAAGAACATTATCAGCACTGGAATGAGTGGCTGTAATTGACCATGACTTTATTTAAGCTATGAAGAGGTATTTTACCCACCAGAAAAGCAAACATTTCCAAGAGACTTTGACTAAAGAAAGCAGGGGTGGAAAACCTCAATTTAATTTAAAACAGGACTGACTAGCTTATCAGGTGAAATATTTGGTGTGATTATAAAGGAAATGACTGAAACCAGGTCCTGGGAAGTCCCTGCCAAGTGTTGTTCTTATTTATATCAGTAAAGACACTTGCTGTAAGAAAAAAAAGAATTTGCAAACACTGGAAAGCAGCGTGAAATATGAAAATACCTTCACCATTTTGCCATTGGAAGGCAGACAAACCTTCTTGCTAAGTGGTAGGATCTCTTTTTCCATTAAAATGCTAATAGGAAGGTTAACTTCAGCTTAAACCACTGCAGAGAAAAAAGCAGCATAAGCAAAAGAGCTTAGCTTGAGGTTATACTTTGGAAAAAAACCAACCAAATTTAAGTTAAATGGGATTTCCACTGAGAAAGAAAACTCATTAAACGGGGGAAAAACCACCAAACACAACAAACAGGGGAGCAATTCTAATACCTGCATTTGCTTACGTGCCACTGCCTTGGGCTAATGTTTGCCTTTAAGAAACACAAATTCTGTGGTAAAAACGAATGCCTCCTGAGTGGAAGGATATCACATGGCAGCCTTGCCTTCTGCCTGCTGTAAATAACTCCTGAGCCATGTCACACTCACCCATCCCTGTGCTGTCAAGAAAGCACCACACGGTCTCTACATGGGCACAGAGGTCTGCCCAGGAATCAGCAGCACAAGGGTCTGCAGAAGCTTTTGTAGATCCTCTGCAGTAGCTGAGTGGTAAGGATGAAATAGGAGTTAATAGGAAATATTCCATGAGGAATGGAGCTCACCTTTCCTTGTGGGCTCTTAGGCACACCTTAGTAAGTATTATAGCATGACATGCAGTGTAGCTTGTAGTTGGCTTAGATGCTCTTCAACCCTGCAGATGAGAGATGTTACTGAAGTGAGGCAACTCCCATTGTTCAGATGTATTTTACCTCCAAGCATCAACCAAACAGGAATCCCCTCTTGGCTTAGTGTTAGAATGATGGAATAGGTGGAATACTGAAGAAACACCACATCCAGTAAAAGCTGCCCTATTAGGTGTGATAATGTGCAAATTTATGCCAATTTATGAAGTGACCTTTCCAATGGTTGGTGCAAATGCAGGATTGCAAACCAGCAGAAGACTGAAACTAGCCAGAAGGTGTCATTCTGGCACCTCCAACCATCTCCCCCAGACACAGCACAAATCTCAGCCTGAAAAAAACCTCACAATTCCAGAAGTGCCTTCTGTTAAGTGTTGCCTCCCCTAGTGAAACTGCAAATAAGGACATAAATATATTTTAAAATACATTTGACTTAAAGTCTAAGAGACTACCCTGCATACCACTGTTAAACAGTCACTTCCAAAAGATGATTATTGTGTTATCCAGTCAAACTTGGACTCGTAATCCTTTGGGTATTGTTTTGAAGGTTCACACAGAGCCTGTCTATTTTCATGAACTTTTTAATATATCATGATTGTCTGTAGGAGAACTGCAGCTGGAGATTTCATAAAACAGCTTCCCAGAGTCTGGAATCAAGACATTACTGTAACAAACAATGGTTTTGATTTTCTGCACTACTCTGGGTGGAGGGTCTTTCATATATTTTAAGATCTAATATTTCAAAATGTCACTTGCTTGCCTGAGGACAGCATGGAGAATGACATTATTGACTCTCAAATAAACTGTGCATTTGGATGCTATGCCTCTTAGGAAGATTTTTACAATAAAAAGGTACATCAGGCTGCAACTTTTTTCAAGGCTTCCACTACAAACAACTATCAGGATGTGCAAATCTCTAAGTAAAAGGTGCATTAAAATCAACTGTATGACTGTTGGTCACAATTCTACCTACTAAATAACTGGGCAACTGAGTACACAGAGTGTTATTATGAAGTATTGAATGAGACTGATGTGATCACAGCCTGCACACATACACACACTGCTAAATCTTCATGTATGATGGACTTCTCCCCATGCTTCAGGGACTTTTAGATTCATAGATTCATAGATATTAGGGGTTGGAAGGGACCTAGAAGATCATCTAGTCCAACCCCCCTGCCTTAGCAGGATCACCTAGACCAAGTCACCCAGGAACAGATCCAGGCTTGAAAGGGTTTCAAGAATAAAACTATGGACAGAGAAGTAAAAGCAGCTACATCTGATCTCATTGGTACATGAGGCTGACAAATCTCTTTGGCAGAAAATGGCAAGGTACCAGTAGAACCCATTTTTACCATTCCCCCAAACCAAGGGAGGATCAGCACCACCCTCAACAGTCCTCTACCACCACTGCTTCCTCACAAGTCTCAATCCAACCTTTTCTTCAATAATACAGTAAGATATTCAAGTTGTTCCCAGAGTCACAGTCTGAACTGAGCTTTGGAAGCCCTTCCTTTAACACTCCATGCATTTCACACAGCTGAAGCTTTCTCAAGCTGAGCTCAGGAATTTAACCCCACAAAAGACTTCCAAGTGAGTTAAAGCAAGTAAGCATGCTCAGAACCAGTGCACATACTAGTCATCAAAGCCAAAAAGTCCTTAGGCCAGCACTGATCCTCCCATACAAGAGCACAGGCAGAATGGCCATGCTCTGCCTTCTTCTCTCCTGACATCCCCCCTCCCACAGTAGCTCTGTGTGGGATTTGCCACAGTTCCACTCAAACACACTGTTGTCTCATTTTCAACCTGGCATCCAGTGTAAGCACCAGGCCCTTTCCAGCAGCCCTCTGTGCAGGAGTAAATTGCAATCCCTGAGATTCTTCACACAAGGCTAAGCACTTTCAGCTGCCACTGGCACAAAACTACCTGAGTTTTCAGTGAGATGAGGGTATCAGATTCCTGTAAGTTTGGGTTCACTGAATGTCAAGTGTTCCCTACCTTCCCTCAGGCACCTCACTGAAATGTCTTCATACTCTGAAATCTGTTTTCTCCTTCACATGCCACTAAGAAACAACTGGGAATGGGAGGTTCCCAATTAATTGCCTTTCTTCAGTAGAAATGCTTCAGAAAGGGTTTTAACTGTACTTTCTCCAACCCTTTAGCCATGATGGGAAAGAGCTGAAACTTTTCCAATTATTCAACTTCTAAAAAGTTATCTGAGGCCTGGGAACTTTTAGGTACCTCATATTCAGTGATTAAGTACAATAGCTCAGTCGAATTATAATGGCAAAAGAGAGAGTTAGCTCAAGGCTTTCAAATCTCTGTTCTGTGGTCTTATGCCCAAGGCATATTTTTTAGGTCTTATTAAAAGAAATCCCCTGAAGTATTTCTTGGAGGGCTGCATCCTTATTCATGACACTCTTCAGTTTAGAATTCATCATTTTTTAGATGGCAGGTGCTAATGTATTCTTTTATAATCTTTTTTTAACTCTTATTTTACAAAACTGTGACTTTGTCCTGCACTGTGCTTAATTCTTTAGTTTCACTGTAAAAATGTGCTTAACTTGTTACACATGCAATCGTTAAGATGAGGATTCTCCCTTTGACAGGAATTGTCCCTTGATGATACCTTTGCTTCAAAAGTTAGACCGTAATGTTCATGTTATGCACATATTTCCATGTCCAGAACAGAAAAGACACTCAAAAAGGATCCACAGGACCAGCTGTCTGCCCATTCTGCAAGTCCATCTACTAATGAGCACTCACTCCTACATTAAGAAGAATTTTTGGTCACACTTCCAGTTAAATAACCAGGTAAGTTGCACTCGTGCAGCAAGAACCATCAGTAGAACATGCAGAGGATGGAGGCAGCAGCCTGTCCAACCACAGCTTCCTTTGCCTCCACAGCATCTTCCATGTTTGGATGAAGCTGCTCAGTGCCAGAGGTTTATCCCATTTTGAAACCCAGGTTACTGAAAGCTGCAGGGGAGAGCTTAAAAAGCATGAGTAATGTGTACATTTTTCCAAAATACTGGCTACCCCACATCAATTTTCCCTTTTCTTTCTGTGTTGTGTGGGTTTTTCTTGTTCTTTTTGGTTGTTTGGTTTGTTTTTTTCTTTTCTTTTTATTTGAAATCCTATTCTCCAGCAGCAACAGCACCCACTGGTACCCGTGCAGTTGGCATCCTCAGCACTGGAAGCAGTCAGCATACTGGTGCTGGGTTGCACCTGCATTCCATTTGGCCCTTCCAACTTGGAGCACAGCAACTTTGAAGAACAGCCAGAAATTTTCCCATTAATACAAGATTCAAGACCATAAGATTCCCAACTTATTTATTACTGTGGGCTAGAGAGTCAGCTGAATCTGAGCAGCTTACGAAGCTAGACTGTAATGGAAGCTCTGCTGATTTTCACCAGCATGGTTTAAGATAATGAACTAAACACAACTATTCAGTTGAGGGTAGGAAGAGCACATGCATCTGCATACAAACAAGCATTTGTGAGCACTGTGCCTTGCTACCCTGATTTATGAATCCTTTTGCACTAATGGGAATAAACACATTATTCTGACTAGCGAGAATAAAGCTCATAACTCACAAATGTTCAGTTTATGTCTTTAAAAATATTTCACTGTCAAAGTATCTTATGTGCTGTTTAAATCTGCATCACTCTGCGTGCAGCATCTCAGAAGGAAAAGGTAGTTTTTGTATGTATTGTGATTCTTCAGTAATTCGAATACTGAAACTATTTTAGACTTCAATACATATCCTTCAGAAAGAATGGAGTGTTATTGTGCAGCTGAATTCCAACCACCATGCAGCAAACCAGAATGCCAGAGGTGAGCCTGGTTACAACCATTTGATTTCTTTTATTTTTTATTTTTTTTTTAATCTGTTTGTAGTGAAATCATATTGCTCAAAAGCAATGGCAGAACTTACAGACTGAGCTGCAAAGCTCTATGGCCAGACCAGGGCTCACACAGTGTATCAGAGATGGAAAGGTGAACTGAAACACTGATAAACTGGTACCAACCACCTCGTGTGCTGTGCAGTGAAATAATGTCACTTTATGGTTAAAGTTAGAATGGATTTTGTATCACAAGGCTCCACAGATTTGCCCACAATATGATCAACAGCAGTTGCAGGTACAGTGGATGGTTTAAAAAATGCTTTGCCATATGAGCAAATATGAGATCATCTTGTTCCAACCCCCCTGCCATGGGCAGGGACACCTCCCAGCAGACCAGGTTGCTCAGAGTCCCATCCAGCCTGGCCTTGAGCACCTCCAGGGAGGGGATGTGGTTCTGGGGAGAGTCACAATTGTAATTTTTCTGCAGGTGTTATTTGAACAAAAGAGATTTTCTGAGTTGTATAAAATATTAGTAGGTAGTTTTCATGTAACATACTGCTGGATAATAAAAAGCAAATAATGAAGTATGTATTTAGAGGGCATCTCTAGGCTTTAGCCATAATGTAAGGAAATAGAAAACAAGCAGTAAGCCAGCTCAACTACTTCAAAATTTACCACTGGGACTAAAATAATTGACTTTTCTATTCTGCTCTGCAAAATGTATGTTAATGATATACAAAATATTACAGTACGTGAGAGGAACATATGACTCAAGGATTTCTTAACCAAGTAGAGCTCAAGATAACACTTCTCCCTCACTTTTTCCAGGCATGTTAAACCAAAGCTCTCACCAAGATCACTGGAGTATCTCCCAGACCAGGATACCCATATCAAGAATATTCCCAGTTAAGAGGGGCCCTGCTGAAATGGGCAAGGCAGAGAACTGCAAGGGAGATGGACACAGGAAAATCCCACATTTCCACACAACCTGCTGGCCAGGACACAGCAGCAGAGACATTTTAGCATCTCACCAAACCCTGCAAGTTATCAAAACAATCAGATGCCAGTTTTTAGGCTCCAAACAGACTAAAAACAAAGTTAGAGGTTTCACATCTGTTGTCCCCCTCTGCTTGTTGCTGTTACTTGGTCAGTGAGCATGCAGCAATAAGGCAGCTATGCCTTAGTCTATACACTGGCCCACTCTGGCCTGGGGTGATTCTCCACCAGCACTGGCTGCAAAGCACTGTGTTACACCAGAAAGTCTGGCAAAAGGCTTGGTTTGGGTTCAGCCTCACCTCCTGGGGTGTGTCCCACAGCAAGCACAGTTCATTGCTCACATTCAGTTCCCATGGGCTCTCCCTCTGGAGCCAGGAGCAGCACCTGAGGTAAGCTGTGAGTGATGCCACAACGTGGGACCTTGGTCATCACCAGTGGGACCAGGTACAGAGCAATGACTTGGAATTCTGGTGAAATACAGCAGGATCCCCAATGATTTAAGGTGGTGTTACAACCTTAGGTCCCAATTCCTATCACCAGTCTCCAGAAAACATCATGCTCTCCAAAGACCTTATAATATCCAGTCCTGTGACACAGCAAAAACCAGGAGACAATAAAGACAGGTGTGAAAAGCAATAAAAGTACTTATTGCCATTTACACAGGACCATTATCTGAACAAAATCTCTCTCTAGCAGTGAAGTCATGAAATCACAGAATGTAATATGGAAAGAAATATCTCAGAAAGGCAACCAATGTCCAAACTAGTCACACAGCTACAGGACAAAAAGAGAAGTCTTGGGAGCAGCAGCTGGAAGCAGTGCTGTAGTAAACACACACAAACCCACATAAAATATTAAAGTATCATCACTTATACTGACACCATTTCAAGCTAAGAATTCCTTGGCAGCCAATTATTTATCATCAGAAATACAGCTCGTTTCTTGTGCTACAAATCTCAATTGACTCTAATAAGGAACTAATTAACAAAGATTAGCAGTCTTTTTGTATAACAAGCCACAAAGCCAATCAAGACAAGATGATAACAAGATGCAATCAAGAGGTATTAAAGACAACAAAATAGTGCCAAAGACTAGGGGAAAAATGGGCTGCCAGAAAAGAAATACCCAGCCATAGAGGACTGTCCTTCCTAATTAGCTGGTTGTTTCAGACTGTTAAATATTCAGTGTTGAAGAGAGGGCAAGGTTTGCTCTGATAATTGAGAGGTGTGTTGAGGTACCAGGATCTCTGGAGTGCAGCAGAAGCTCAGTCCTGTTACCATCCAACACCAGGACAGACTTGCTACACAAACACCAGTCCATAAGCTACACAAACAGGCTCCTGCTGGGGCTCCCAGGGCTCCACCTCCATTCACTGAAGGTTTTTGTCCCTTTCCAGCATCTCTGAGCTGCACAGGGAGCATCAGCTCAGCCACGCAGAGCACTGGAAGGAGCAGCCAACCCAGAGCAGGGCTGGCACAAAGTGATTCCCCTTCTGCTGGAGTGCAGCCTGGGAGCTGGGCAAGGGAAGGTGCTCCCAGTGTTGAACCTGTGACAGCAGCATCCCATCCCTTCAGGGACTGGGCTGACACCAAGGGGTGCCCTGAGGGCTGGTGTGTGCACAGTGTGCAAGCCAAGACTGAGTGCTTGGGTCAAACACCTTTCTGTCCACTTTCCATCCTGCCCCATTGCAATGATTTCAGGATAATCAAAAAACAGCAGCTCACCCTGGCAGGGCAGTAGGAGGAAATAGTTTTTTACCAAAAAATCTGCTTCTAATCTATAAGCAAATACTGATCTTTCTTGCCCAAAACACTGAAAAATATTGGAATGGGAGACACCCAAATAGAAGCACCAGTGGTTTGGAAGAAAGGGCAAATAGGTAATGGGAGGTAAGAATTTCTGACCAGTTTTGGGCACCCCAGTTCAGAAAAGACAGAGATTTACTGAGAGAGTCCAGCACAGGGCATCAAGATGCTGCAGGGAGTGGAGATCTCCCTGCTGAGGAGAGGCTGAGAGAGCTGGGGCTCTTTAGCCTGGAGAAGAG
>JAOEGS010003122.1:0-31399 GCA_025447755.1 Corythornis vintsioides | reverse complement strand
CAGGGGGGTTGGACTAGATGATCTTCTAGGTCCCTTCCAACCCCTAATATCTATGAATCTATGAATCTATGAACTGCTGACAATTCAGTCATGAGCACTGTCCCTTCCCCAGCAAAAATGATCAGCTCAGCTGCTCAGCCACAAGTGCCATGCAGCACAAACCAGCTCTGCAAGGTGCCAACATTGTGCTGAGAAAACACAACCCTAATCCCCAGCTAAGTTACTGCAGTTCACCTATTGCATTTTCTCCAGAGGACCTGGACGTTCACTGCTCCCTATTCTCAAGCTTTTCTTAGGAGACAAAACCTGGGTGCAGAGTTGCAGGGTGTCTCTGGGAGGGGGGAGGCTGCATGTTTAGTGGGTCTCTGCTCACTCGTATCTATTTTAGCACGAGCAAAATGGTTTTGGGGCAGCACTGCTCTGTGTCTGTGCACCTATCTGCCTATCCATTATTAATGAAGAAGAATGAGCATCCAGCCTACACTTTCATGATGAAGGAAGCCTCTTTTCTATTGGAAATTACAACGTACAGGTTTATTGCAGTGGCTGTGCTTTAACTCACTGTTGTGGGCAAAAACCCTGTGGTCCTATCATTTTATACTAAATCACCTCCACTGCTGAAAGCACAATACACTTGGAGCCTGCAGCTCAGCAGCCCCTTGGATCAAAGGCAATTGTGAAAGTGGGCACTGCTATCTGACAGGTACAGTAGGCAGTGATTCAGCAAGCTACACTTGCTGTGGCCAATGACAGATCACTGGATAAATGAGCAGCTGCTAACAAGTGTGGAAGCCCTGCCTGTCCACATCAATAAATTAGACAACAGCAAATAATCAATGCTGCAAACTGCTGATTGAAGGTGGAAGGAAAAAAACCCTAGATGATGTCCAAGAACATGACAGAGAACCTGGGGGCATCACAGGTCAATAAAAACGAATGCTATTAGCCATTCTAATTACTTTGCATGCTCGTGAGCAGCTTGTGAAGCTGTAAGTAAAGCACCAAGAGTACTGACACTATCTATAATTCATGGACTGCAGCATATTGCTTCATTTCTCACTGCCCTTAGAACTTGTGCTTTCCCCAGGAAATATGGAGGTAATATGTAATGTTTATCTTCCAAACTCGTTTTTCATGAGCCCTGTATTAAAAGGTCACTCTGGTGAATGGGAAAGTCATCAATCTGGATCATTTGAGGGACCAAAAATGAAGGAGCTTTTATCCCTGTGGATATATTGTGTGGGCACTCCAACAGCAACATGGTTCACACAGCAACCACGACTGGGCATGGGCATCCCTCAGATACTGCCCAGATCCTCAGCTCACTGACTCAGGAGGTGCTCTCAAACCAGCAGAGCTGGGTCACTTCATCAGGACCTGGCTGGGCATGAGGTGAAAAGGAGACAAAAGAACACGAGTGGCTGTTACTCCTTCCAGGTGGATGGGGGTGTGGATTGCACTGGTGTCCTGCTCTGGACTGAATTTTCCTGTTGACTCTGCAGACACAGAAGTTGTTGCAGATTTACGTTGGGGCTTTGCCTGGTTGAACAAGGAACACTCTGAAAGTGGCAGAGAAATTTCCAAATGTGGTTAAAAGCAAATGGCCACATTTCTCTTTCTGGATCACACTGGCTTTGCCTGAGGTAGCTAGAAAAATTAAAGTCACTACAGAAATTGGTGGCTATTAAGTGTGCTTTGACCACAGAAAGATGCTTAGCTGTCTGCAGCACTTAATGGGATGGTGCTGGCCAGACATAACAAGACAGAATCTGAATTAGAGGTTTAAGATAAATACTATAAGAAACAGAAACCTAATATTTACAAAACAAGGACCTTGATAAAAATTAATACAAATCACATAAAATATATCAAAAGAAAACTCTAATCTTTGGCACTTCCTATATGTAGCTTTAAATAGCTGGTTATTTCAGCAATGGTTTGAGAACCCAGCTGTGAAATTCATTTCCTGGTCTTTTAGTGCTGTATTTGTCAGCACTTAACCCATTTCAGGCTTGTTTTCTGTCACAAAAAAAAAAGAAGGTTCCCTTTAGAAAAATCAAAATGCTAGAAGATGCAATGCATCATTTATATGAAAATGCTAAGAAGAGGATCTCCTACTCAAGGTCTTTTGAAGTTTGGAACTCTCAATAAAAACTTAAATTTGTCAGATTTTCATTTAATGAAAAAGTCAATCCATGACTCTGTTAAGATATTGCAAACAAGGAGAAGAAATGAATTGTTGATATGGAAATGTGTAACTTACACCAGAGAGAAAATGTCACTTCAGATATAATGTAAATATTGTAGATTTTAACATGTCAATATTAGAAGGGAACAGGAAGGAATTTTTCTTCCTTTTCTCTTTGTTTTTTGTTTTTTGTAAATATATTCCCCCCCAAGAATTGTTTTCACTGAATTTCTTTAATTTATTATACTTTGGACTCAAGTGGTGTGAGGAGAGGCTGAGGGCGCTGGGCATGGGCAGTGTGGAGGAGGCTGAGGGGGGACCTCATTGCCCTCTACAACTACCTGACAGAGGGTGCAGAGAATTGGGTGAAGCCTCTTCTCCTTAATTACTAATGCCAGAACCAGGGGGATGGGCTGAAGTTGCAGCAGGGGAGGCTTAGATTGGATATTGGGAAGAAATTCTTTATGGAGAGAGTGGTGAGAGCCTGGAACAGCCTGCCCAGGGAGGTGGCTGAATCCCCAACCCTGAAGGTATTTAAGAAATGAATTGACAAGGTGCTTCAGGACATGGTTGAAGAGCAGAAACATAGGGGACTGTTTGGTGTGGGGTTTTGGGGTTTTTTTTTGTATGGTCTTTTGATTGTTTGTTTGGGTGTTTTGTTTTGTTTTTAGTTGTTATGGTTGGACTCAGTGATCTAGGAGGTCCCTTCCAACCATAATTACTGAGTGATTCAGTGACTTCAGGTTCAATACAGTTCTGGTGAAGGCTACTTAGGGGCAATTTTTCATTTGGTGATGTGGAGCTCTCTGCACAGAGCAGCTGCTTCCAGGACAAACAGCTCCAAGCACAGCAAACACTCCCCACCCATCAGCACTGGCCATGGCAGTGTGTGAGGAGCAGAAATGCTGAAGTCCAGGCTCTACCAGCTGCACATCACCACGTTTCACCTTGGAGTGCTTTTCACCAGCAAAATGGCACAGGCTGCCTTAGGCTTGTCTTGAAATGTCTGCTGCTGTTTTTTGAGACAACAGGAACGCTGACCCATCTTTGACAATTCAAATAAACAAGAGGGGAGCTTGGAGCCCTCACCACACCCACTGGGCCAAACCTGCAATGAAAACACTCCAAGAAACTCCCTGACACCAGAGATTAGGTGAGATGTTTAGTGCTGCCAGGAACTAGAGCCTGTATTTGGTGAACATTCCTCCACTGCATCAGAAATTTCCTGGGAAATATCAATTTAGAATTCTGGGGGAAATAGTCCCAAAAGATTTTTTAATAGGCACTATCAAAACATCTAATTTCAAGCATGCTGAATGACTCCAGTAATAAACACTAGTAGCTATATGTATTATTAAAAATTATACACCCACAAATCCAAATAAATCTCCCAGCTCACAAAAAAAAAAGGAGTAATTTGACAAAACAAAATAGGAATAGAAAATGTTGCAATATGATCTTTGATATTAATTTTCCCTAAATTGAAATGGATGTCATTTCCACACAGTGCTCTAACTGATGTGCCTTATTTGATGACAAAATGGTAGTAACAACAGCTATTTGATCCCCAAATAAAGGGCTCTGGAGCTTAGAAGCAATAAATGGAGAGTGAGAGCACATCCAGCCCCCAGCAGAGGCTCTGCCCTCTCTCTAGAGTGCAATGCCAGGCAGAGATGTCACAGTTACTTTGGGTACCAAAAGCCACACAAACATGTTAACTAGTTCTGCTGAAAAAGCTCCTTCTGAGTTGACTTGGGAATCCCTACAGAGCAGAGTTTTGCACGACAGGCATGTCCTCAGTGCAGTGCCTCCTGCTGCACAAAACTCCACCAAATACATCCCTTCATCCACTTGTCTTCCTTCACCACTTGCTTTCTTAACCTGTGATGGCCCTGCCTTTTTGTGTGTCCAGTTCCCATCCACACAATGATATTCAGAGCTCAGTGACCTTTTAGAGCTAAACTGGGTTTTTTTGGCTAAGTACTACAGCAAATACTGAAGCATTTAACAAATTCATTGCAAATTAGTAAAATGCTTGTGCCAAAAGATAATGGCACTGGGACAGAATCAGAATTAAATGTTTTCATTTTTTTAAGCAAATAACAGTTCTTACATTTTACATTATACAAGTAAATCCCTTATAGCAGTCTGAATTCCAAAGGACTTGTTTCAGTTGAGTTCAGAGAAGCTCTAATTCGTCCTAATACATTTTGCTCTGATTGTTCTGGAAACTGCCAACAATGAAAAATGTTATCAGTCACCATTTGTCACTACTGCCATTTGTACAGTTCTGGTGAGAAAACTTTACCTACTGCAAACTGCTCAGGCTTAGGGTTACTGCAGCTGTAAATCTGGACTGAACAGCACCCACTGATTCCTGCCCATGTGTCACTAGACCCCACTGCAGACGATGGTAAATAGTTTACAGAGGACTGAAAATGTGCAGAACAGTGTATATCCTTTTGGCTCCTGTCCTCACTCAGTGGTAGCTCATCTCTGCTGTCCCTAGAGCTGCTGGGGAGCATAATTAATTGTTCACATCTTCAAATCCAACTCATCCCCTTGGCTTAACAACAGCAAATCACCATCAACTGCTTGTGCTAACACAGGGGTTCCAAACAGGCACACAAAACCTAGCCCCATCAGCAGGTGTCATCTGAAAAGTGAGCAAAGTAATGAGATTTGAAAGAATTTAATTGAAAAACTATAAGCAAAGGGGGAATTCAGGCAGAATCATTCAATTCATGTAGCCATGTGGAATAATTTGTCATTTACGACAGTCAAAACAAATATTGCTGCATAAATGACTTTTAGGAACAGCCAGGCATTTTAGCAGCCTGTGAAGAAAATGATGGAGTAGAAGTTGAAGGAAACTTGGAGGACAGGGCTGCTGGACAGAGTGGCCCAGTAATTCCTGCTTGTCACTCCAATCCATCACCAGCACTTTATGAAGTCAGTCAGATGGGCACCTGCTGCTGCCAAACTGGAAAATCATTCACCAGCACAAGTTCACAAATCACTTCTTCTCACAGGGAGCAGAAAGAACAAGGAAACCTCTCTGACTAGAATAGTTGTCCATGGAAAAACACATCCTGCAGAACAGCCCCACCTGCCAGGGGACACCTGGGCCACCCCACCAGAGCAGGGCTGGCTCCTTCCTCAGGGGGTCCCTCTTTTCCCAGCATCCAACACACATTTGCTGACACCTTCTCCTAAGCCTGGTTCCTTACACATCAGCCTTCCAAAACCAAAAGAAGAATGCTGGAGCAGCAGCTCCACACATTTTCCTCAGTTGCACCTTTTCATCCCCAAAGACACTGAAACACTGCTATGGATGAGACAGGGTGAACAGGTTGTGGAAAGCAGGAGGTTACCTAAACTGCCTTTCAAAAACATGACTTCCTATGTTTGGGTTTTTCTTTTTAACTGAATAGTGCACTGTTCTTCAATAAACACTGACATTTCACAATACTAATTACAATGTTTATGATTTCTGAAGTTCCTGAATACCTGTAATGTTACTTAAAACTAATGAATTCTGATACTGTTGATTATTTGTAATTTTTTATTCTCATTATACTTGTTTTTTTCTCTGTGGGTACACTTTATTATCTAATAAAAACTGAGTTTCTGTCACATTTTTAGGCTTTAGAATCCTGGATCACAGTTGCTAATCTCACTTAACAAAACTCCCAAGAGGCAAAGTGAGAAAGTGTGTGAATATATAGAAAGATTCATTTTATTTATTTTTCACCATAGACTGAAGGGTTACATGTTACTTGCTGTGATAACACTGTCGTTGTGTTTCTTCAGCAAAAAAGGGCTGACAAGACTTGTTTCACATCTGTCTGCATAATATAACCCATGAAGAACTAGTGATGAAAAAGCTGTTTTGTTGACAATCTGTTATTGTGAACTGCACCCAAACATCAAGATTTAGGCACTGCTCATTAGTGCTGTATTGTAGCTCAGGATTTTGTCCCTATAAATACTTGGTGGGAAAATATTTTTTGAATATATTCTATGCTGCAAGCATTTTCCTTACAGCCCCAGAGAGCTACAGCCTCTTTTAGCATCTGAATGACTCTTGCCCATACCTGGCCCACCAAAGCCACACCAGAACACTGCCAGCCACAGCCAGTAGCCCATGGGTAGCAAAACTGCTCCATCCTGCAAATGTCACTCTCTTTGGTTTGTGCTCCCTCATCTACTAACACAACTCTTTGCCTTTCCCTCTGTGGCCAGGCATTACGTGGATGGGAACTGAAAGCCAGCAATGACTCCAGAGATTTTTTCCTTCTGAATGATCTCACAGCAGCTAATACAATGACTTAGTCACAGGAAGAAGAAAGGGAGCAGGAACTCCCTCACCATCTCTAACTGATCCACTGAGCTCTTCTGTTTGGGTGGGCAAAAGCAGAAAGGCAAGACTGGGTCTGAGGAAAGCAGCTCTGAGGAGTGGCACAGGCTGTCCTTGCACAGCCACTCTGCCAACTGCCCTGACACTCTGGCACAGGAGCTTAAGGCAGCACCTCCTAATAGCTCTAATGACTTCACTGAGAGATTGCTTCAATAATCACTGGGTGACTAACTAATAAGAGAAGGCCTTTGACCCTAATTAAAAGTCTCACCTAGCAGACTCTACTTGAAATAAATGCATAAGCAACACTAATATGAATACCAAATACACAGTCACTCTTCACTTAGTCCATCACTGCTCTCTTGTCTGCAATTAACTTTGATCAGGCTGCCTTGGGGGATCACATCTTCAGGAAAGCTGCTGCATTAGTCTTGGATATCATTAACCCTTCTGATTATCTTTTCCAACAGCAAGTCAAAATGGTGCTTCTGGCTCCTGCACTTTCAGATTTTCCTGGAGCTTTCCATTATTCCAACTTCTGTTACATCAGCACTGCATTTATTCTGATCTCAAGTTCCACTCTTCAGCTGCCCATACTGCATTTACCTATGAGTATCAGTTATTTCATGTTGCCACTCCTGCAACCACTAGAATCTCCAAAAAGGTCTAAAATCCCTCATGTACCAGATTTGATGCAACTTTAAAAAAGGAAAGATTTTAAATAGATTTCAAATAGATTTCAAATAGAAATTTTTAAAATAAAGAGATAAAGTAAATAACCTAACTGGTATTTCAAGTATTGTATGCTTTAGTGAAAGGCTAAAGGGAATCTAACCCAGCCTCTTTTCTCTCCATGGCAGTGCAAGTGTTGCTTGGTGGAGGTGTGGAGTTGCTTGTTGCACTTTCAGAGCAACTCTTTACTAACAATTTGAGGTTACCATGGCTGCTAACAGCTGCCAACAGAGTCTTGCTGTTCCAAATCTGTACTGTTGGAGGAACTCAGGCACCTGCCAATAAATACCAATTCAGATACATTAATAAGGAACAACAATAGAAACAGCAAGTTCCTGCAGAAGAAAACAGTAGGCAAGATCCTTTCCTCTACATCTGCATTGCAGACTAGCAGAGACAATTCTACCACAGCTTTACTGGAAATCCTTCAGCAGTTTGCTGACAGCAGGTGCAGCAGCCTGAGCTTCAGTCTCCCTCTAGCTCCTCCCTGTTGAGAACTCAATTTTCAGACAGGTGAAGAAGGGAGTCAGTCCAGTGCACCACTGATCCCACTACAAGAAAGACATGAGCATGGTGGAATGAGTCTGTGAAGGGCCACAGAGATGATGAAGGGACCAGTTACTGTTACATAAGGAGAGGCTGAGAGAGCTGGGGTGAGTTGGTCTGGAGATACAAACACCTGGTGGGAAGGTGAAGAGAAGATGAATCCAGGCTGTTCTCCATGGTGCCCAGTGAAAGAAGGAGAAACAATGGGCACACAAACTATCATAAAATAAATTCTGCTTCAATAGAAGAAAAATATATTTTTTTTTACTGTGGAGTGGTTGAACACAACCACTAACACAAGGGCTCTCATATAACTAAAGGAAATTTAATATGAATTCCACCCCAAATTACAAGGGGAACAATCACCTGGTTCTCAGGCATTTTACAAAAAGGAGAAAATTCGAAATTTCTTGGAATATCCAAGAAACACTTGGATATTCCATAATTACATTTTAAATAATTCAGGTCATAAATAACACAAAGCAAATAACTTCAATACATATTCTAGTTAATTTAGGGTAAGCCCATGAAATTGTGAAGTAGGAATATACCACAGTGTTCAGATAATGAAGAGAACATAGGAGTTCTGTCAAGGTCATGATGAGAGAGAGCACAGAATGAGTATCTGTCATCTAAAGAATATCCATCATGGGGAATTGAATTAGATGCATCTCATTTTCACTTTGTCCAACTTAGTTCATATTCTGGTTGAAGACCAGAGTGCTGCCTCAGAGAGCAGCTACTCACAAGGCAGGTATTATATCTTAGTTTGACAGGTCTGGGGTCAGGTAGGTCAAATCAATACTTTAGAGACCTGTTTGTGGTCAAAAATGTGGACAATAAAATCACATGATATATGAATCTGGCACACAGGGAAAAGGCATCATTTAAAATGGGCAAGAAGCAAAAAAATAGATTTCACTCCAAATACAGGGAAGAACTGCATTTCAAGAACATATTAGAAACAAGTTTTGGAGAAAGGTATAAATTCTATTTATAACCACCTTAAGCAGGATCCTATTTTAATCAGTATGTTGAATCATGGACAGGAAAATATGTAACCATTTGTTTATCTGGTTTTCTACCACCTCAACTGTTTCCAGACACTTCCACAGTTCCATAGACACTGAAGGCAAAATCATAATTACAGAACCCCTATTGCACAGTGGCATGGAAAGGGATCAGGAATATACTGGTACTTTACCCATTCATTTCTGGTACTGGACAAAAAGAGACAGAAAAATACTGTTGGATGGAGTAGCTTAGCACATGGACTCAGAAACACAGAACTGGTAAGAAGGTTTCTTTTCCCCTGGGCAGTCCAATGTTCCTAACTCCCTTCTTGGAAGAGGTTGTGCCACACTCTGCAGTAGAGATAAACCCCAGACTAGAGAAGCTGGTAATCACAAATCAAACCAAATCTTAAAAACATGGAACAATCACTCAAAAAAGAAATTAATGACTCTCTTTTGGCTGTGATTTATTCCAGGACAAACCCCATGAGAAGCCTGTTTTAGAGCTTCAGTCAAAGAAGCCCCCCTGTAGAGGGGGGAATTAGGTCTGCCCCAGCTTTATAACCATCATTTTCAGGTTTTGTACAGAGCCAAAGGTGTATTCTCTGGAATTTTAGAAGATCTTGATATAAATTCCCTCAAGTTTGAGACTGCTCAGCTGTTGGGATATGGTTTGGCCTTACTACTGTAAAATACATTCACTGACATGTGAAAACCACTTTTTCTTATTATTTCAAAGCCTTTTTTTTTTTTTTTATTAGTGTAGAACAAAGACTCTTACCAGTGACCTTCAATTCTACTGTTCTTCTTATAAGTTTGCCTTCAAACTTCAGTTCACAGGTGTAATTTCCTCCATCTTCTTCCTGGACCTCTTGTATTAAAAGAGTATTTCCCTTCTGAATCACAACACTTCGCCACATTTTTGGCTTACATTCCTGCAGAAAAAATCCATTGCCAGAATCACCCAGTTTGTGTGACATAAGACACTGTTGCCTGATCAGATTTTCAGTATTATTCATAAGTAAACAACCATCTCAATATATTTTGCAATTCAAATTCAAATATAATTTCAGAAAGCACAGAGATCTGAAACTGGAATTAATTTGAAGACAGAAATTAAACAGGAATGTTTTAAGGTTCAGTAATTTCCACTGTATCACAGGGACTGGGTTTAATATGTGGTGCCCTGAAGCAATGATTAAGTATCTTCTCTTTTTCATTATGAACAACTGCCAAGACCTCTACTTTAGGATTGACCATTAAAATGCATCTCTGTTTGAATGGAGTGGAGGCAACATCTGTTAAATAGTTAGATTGAAAATAACTTTACAGTCTTAGGCAAGAACCATTTACCAACAGAAGAAAACAAGGAGAACAGCAGCAGTTTAGTGAGCAAGAGAATTCAAGAAGGTTTCTTTATATCTTGTTTTTCATCACTGTTCTTCTCTGGCACCTGATGAGCTTTGATTCTTCCCATCACTAGGCTTTCTAGCATCACCAGTACAGGTTAGGGGTAGAGCTGCTGGAAAGCTTGCTTTCTAAATGTCTCCTGAAAATGCTTCTTTTGTCCTGCCTGGTTTTCACAGATTAGTTCAATACACAAAACTAAAAAAAAAAAAAGGGGGAAGCTGGAAAATCATCACATTTTCTATTTTAAGCAAAAAAAATGGCTGAGAAACAAACCTATTAAAAAAAACAAAACAACACAACAAAACAAACAAAAACATTAGTCTTCATATTGTGAAGACAATCTGTATTTTCCTGCCAGAAGTCTGCTACTTTCTCTGAAAAGGAAAGTGCTCAATTGCATGATTGTTGCTTGTTTAACCAATTAATTGCTCTTTTCTGCTTCTGTACCATGGTTACCTGTTAGAAGAACAGGTTTCTTTTTCTAGCCTACTTATTCTCCTTACACATCTTACATGTTTTGGGTTCCTCCCCAGTAATTAAGTTGTGCACTATTATTATTTCTTTTTATCTTCTTTGGAATTTAAGTGGCAGCACCTCAACAACTCTATTTTTTTGTAGGGTAGGTAACAACTACCTGTCCTTCACCTGACATTTTGATTGCTTTCACAGCCCTTCCTTCAACACAGCAGTAGAAAAGAGATGTTGGAAATGGATTAAGCCTCCACATTCTAGATGTAATATACCTTTTTCCTCTGTCAGTTGATTTTTCAAGAAGCTGCTCTTACTGTTAAATCCCCTTCATTCAATCATGCCTTGACACATACATTTATTTCCAAAAAATCCTTATATTTCTTGTCAAAACAGCTCTAACAGGTGTAACAGAGCTGTGTGTGTATCGATGGCATTAATTGTGGAAATCTTTAAAAAGAAATATTTCATGCAATGTAATTCTAGCCAGAAGTGAAGTTCACACTACTGTTAAATCCTCACTGCAAATGTTTTATTACTTATCTGGTGTGCATGTGGAAATCTGTTCAGGCATAATTATTTTAAGAGTGTGTTTAAATTACAGTTAACTCCCTGTAAATGGATGCAATTATTTGCTCAAGACTCATTAATCCCTCCACATGGAGAAGCCTTTTGGAAGACAGGGTGAGTCCTGCACACAATGGGCTTGGCACCAGCACTGTCCTGTCTGATATTTCATTGGTGCCAAGCCCAAACTCCCCAACTAGCAGCAAACTGGCAGGTTCTCATCAACACAAGGATTTATCTTTGCAGCCAAAGGTATAAAGAAGGGACCTCAATGACTTCCTTCATTTTATTATCTATTGTTCTATTTTGGACAACTTATGCTGGACACCTGGATGAAAAATCTCCTGTAAATTTTTCAGCATAATGAAAAGGAATTGTGCCCCAGTGCCTCTGGAGCAGATGTACACAAGAAGATGGCTGATTACACCCTCATGTACATGTCAAACTCAATCACAAAGGTAGAGAGGAAAATCCTGAGGATCCAGTGTGCTGTGACTGGGAACAGATGCCTGCTTCAGAAAATGAGGGTCTGATCCTGAAGTGGAGTATCACTTTACACTATTCTTTGGGAGAAGTGACCTGCTTTGTGTTACACTCTTTGCCTCACACACCCTGACCTTAAAGTCCCAGGTTGTGGTTTGCAGGGGCTACCCCAGTACTCATCATGTTATTTTGAAATCCAAGTAATTATATATTTATAGAACCTGGATTTGTGCCCTTTTGAATAGGCAACCTTTTATTCACAGTACCATAATACCCCCTGGAATATTATTCTAAAACCCTGTTTCAGGAATAAGTTTCAAGGGATAAACTGACATATTCATCTTTTGCACAATGTCAATATTCACATTGCTGAGCTTCTCACTCAGGTCCAGATAACATCAGTGTTGTCTAAGCACTGAACTGATAACACCTTACTGTTAATTATGGATAAGGAGGAACGTGTAGTAGGCTACTCCACTAATGTCTCTCTTTGTTATCAAGCCAGGCTAAATGCTGTTGACTGGGATTGTCTCACCATTACCATCCAATTACTGTTCAATTCCAGCACAGTGATGGCCTGTCAGTCAGCTGTCACACTCCAGCCTGCTGGACATGATTTCTGTGTGTGACCCAGATATCACGTGGGTGCAACAAAGACCCTTTTGTTCCCTGGGCTGGTCAGCACAAAGCATCCTGCTGTGGGGTTGCACACACATCTTCCTTAGGCTGATTTCTGCTCCACAGCAGCTGCAGATTATTCCTGCCACAGTATTTTTGTAATGTGCTCTTGCAAAAACAGGAGATCTTGAGTGATGTGGTGTTCAGTAAAAACTAGGCAGATAGGGCAAGAAGCAGCTTTTCTCTGCTACCCTATTTTCTCCAAGACTTCAAACTTAACTGAATACCTATATTTTATGTATGAACAGCACTACCCATGTGCTGGGAGACACTGCTTCAATGGCTGAAGGAAAAACTTTGTTTATGCTAACAATGGGTTCTGGCACATGTCTTGATATGTAAGAGAATATGTAAGATTTCTGTAAAAAATAGCAATTACAACTTTTATAATGGCTCTTTTCTGACACAACCTGCTAAGAAGGAAAATCTGCAGCTCTGCACATATTACTTATTTCACACAACATAACTATCTTTAAAGAATGTTATTAAGGTTGGCCAATCAAGCACAAAAAAAAATAGGATTTAACTACTTTCTAGGTTTCTGTCTTTGTTACCTGGATTAAGTTTGTCCTAAACTTATTCTGCCTTTGTCCCTACAATCCAACCTATTTTCCATGGACCCCACTGTGCTCTTCTTCTTGCCCTACTATTTCTTGTTCTTTCTGACTCTCAGCTCTTTATTTTTCTTCATATTTCTTGCAGCAACTCATATCCAAGGGCTGCTGTTTTTGCCTGCCTGACAACCTCTATTTTAGTCATTCTCCTGTTTTCTTGGGGAACTACAGAAACTCATCTGCTGCTGAAAGTGGTGTGTGATACAACACAGGCCATGGAGATGGTACATCCATCTGAGTTACCTGCCAAGTAGTAAAAGTATCTAACAGACCTTCTGTTAAAGCTAAGAGACCTCAGTAAAATTGCTCAATGAACTTCAACAAAAGTAAATGCATCTTTGTGAAAATACCCAACAGAATTCAGCAAAAATTAACAAGTCTTGGTGAAATTACCAAACAGACAATAAAACTGACTTGGGTAGCACTACTGAAGCTGGCAGTTCTGATACACCTTTGCCTCCATTGTTGGTTACCTCCTTTTGTTTCTACTACAGGGAGACATCCCACCAAGGTGAAAGTGGTGCAGAGGCACATTGGTTTGGGAATGTGGTACTGCTGTTAGAGAAGTGATCTGATCTCTTGCACAGAAGATGCTCATTGATGCTGATTTCTGGTAGACAATGACTACACTGGGTAGTTTTGCCTACACTTTACTCCTGTAATACTGGAAGAGCATCCTCCAGACCAGTCAGACACCACTGCAGGCTCAGAAAAGGCCAACACTGAACCTCAGACCAAAAACAGTAGAAGTTTTGTAGTTTCAGCACAATAGCAGTAAGACAAGAATATTTACCTTGTACCACACCACATCTGGCTCTTGGCTGGCTGTTTTGTAATCCTCAGTATCAGGACAGGAGATTGTCTTTCTCTTAGTGACTTCTGATTTTTCCAGATATCTGATCTTGCTGTTGTAGCAAAGCCCAGATTCATTCTCAGCTACTGTCAAGGACATGGACACCTTCATGCAGTACGTTGAGTTTCTGCAAGGAGTGAAAGATGGCTTAATTTACCCTTCCTCCTTTTTACCATGTTTGTTTCAGCACAGTAAGTTTGTTTATTAAGTTCTCATCTTCACAAACACACCAGGGGCACATTCAAATACTGACTGTCACGCTGTGCATTTTCAACACAGAAGAATTACTAGAAAATATAAAATCTCATTTCTGATTTACTATGAAGAACCCTGTAGAATTTTTTTTTTTTTAAGTGATCTAACCCAGCACAGCAGCTCTTTTGAGCTTGTGAGCCTGTGAATGCAGAAACCTGTTGGCATCTCAAATATTGGTCAGGATAAACTGTAACATTTCCTCTTTGTCACACAATCCCATTTCCAGGAGATTTCACTCCAGTATGCAGTGCTATATATTTGAGAAGAATGTTATGTTCTGGATCATGTAGGAAGAATTGTTCCCCCCTGAGGGAACTGCTATATAAAATCCTACACATGGGATATTGTGGTGGCTTGACCTGGACGGGCTGCCAGCCACCCACCCAGCTGCTCCCTCATCCCTCTCAACAGTATGGGAAGGGGAAAATAAGATAATGTTTCAAGATAAAGACAAGGAGGTCACTAAACAATTAGATCATGGGCAAAAACAATTACACTTGGCAATAATTCGTTCAGTTGATTGCAAATTAAAATAGGTTTGGATGGTGTAAAAGCAAAAAAATAAAACCAAAAAACAAAACAACACACATGGCCCTCACCTCATTTTTTTATTCCTCTCCCTCTCCCTCCCCAAGTGGAGCACAGGGTGGTGAGTGGGGGCTGTGGCCCACCCATTACAGCTCCTCCTCCTCACTCCTCTCAGGAAAACCACACACACCCTGCCCCTCACAGGGTCCCTTCAGGGCCATGGGGGACTCTCAGCCAGGGCCTGGAGCAAATCCTCCTCCTCCTGCCTGGCCCTTGGGGTTGGGGTGGTTTCTGCCTCACCCCGTCCCCTCACCCCCTGGTTCCATTTTGCCCTCTCTTGGACTTGCTTCCCCAAGGCACCAGGAACTGGCTGGGAGCAGCGTGGAGCAGCCCCTCAGCTCTGCCCTGAGGGCCCCAGTGCCAGCCCCTTGGCATGGGCACCCAGCATGGGGACATGGGAAGTCAAACTGGTGCTCACAAGGACACATTCTGGCCTTAAACGTTTGAAAAGTGTAATCCCTTGGCACGTCAACCCATTGCTGGCTCTGCCACCAAAGCACCCTGACTGCTCAGTCCAGGGGACTGGGCTGTGAGCTGCACTTAGCTTAAGAACAGATGAGAATAACACCAACCAACCCAGCTCCTGTGCCCCACAGTCATGAAAACAGGATTAAATTCCTTCAGATTACATCTTTACCAGAGCTATCATGTGCACAATATAAAACACCCCAAACTAGTGCTTGTCTCATGAGGTTACTGTGAAGCATTTGTACTTCTGCAACCCAGACCACCAGCTTCTTCCCTTCCTTAGGTGAGATGGAAGCTACAAAGTACAGGTGACAATATAATGAGACTCTTCCTCCCACCATGCATCATTTTGTCATTTTAATTGACTGTCCCACAACAACAAAAATAAAGCCTGGGGTAAATGTGACATGCTGGGTGGTTGCTCCCATGAAAGGGAGCTGTGGAGAGCTCTGGCAGGAGACAGTGCTGCTTTGCCACTGCCTCTTCCATCACAGCTCTCCTGCAAACTGGATTAGCTGAGGTGGCTGAGGTAAGATGTTGGCATGGCAGGCAAAAACTGTCCTGCGTGGCTGGACATCCATCAGTCAAACCCTGAAGCTAATGATACTGGCTGCTTACTCCCTCCAATTCAAGCCTCCCCTTTTCAGCATCATCAGTGGTTCATGTTCAGCAGAACCTCAGACTTCCCCCTGTCTACTCCCTTCTCTTCAAAATGCCACCCCTACATTTCTGTCATAAGCTCAGAGGGTATTTTCTCTGTTACTCACCAGAGTGGAAAGGTTCACTTTGCACACTGCTATCATGTGTTTCCCTTGAGAGGCTATAAAAAAGTCTCATACTCGGAAAATTTATTATTTACCTGAAACAGAAGCCCGCTGGACTGAAAAAATGCATCATTTTGGGGTGGGCTTTTGAGAAATACTTTTACAATTTAGTGAACTTAAGTAAACTTCCTCCCAAACTACTTGTTTTTGAAAAGGGTTACCTCCTTTGTAGGAACAAAATAAAACACATTTATAAAGTTTCAATGCTTCCTAATAAAGCACTTAAAATCTACAAAATTTGGATACAACCACTCAGTATAATCAATAGTAATTAATCAGTAATGATTATTTAACCTTCCTGAATGACTACAAGTACTTCTGAGTGCAAGTGAGGTCACACGTGCTCAGTAATAATGATCCAGGCTAATCAAGAGTAATGACTTTGAATAGTTGTCCATTACTTGGTGTTATTTAACAGTGCTGTATTTTCTGCTAACAATCTTGCATTATTTAGATTGTATTTTAAACAGTGCTGGAGGCTACTTCTATTTAAAAGTGCTTCTTGGAACCACGACCTAAAAATTCTGTTCATTTGTTACAATTAGAATTGAGAAAACAAAGTGCCTGGTGAGTACTATCACTTTTGTTCATATTCCATGACCGAGACAATAAATCTATTCAGGCTCATGATGAAGAAAGCCCCCACTAAAGCCAACAGCAATAGACTTGAAAGCCTGATGAATGCTTCTGCACCAGCCACTCACGTTAGTGCTGCTGCTGGTAATTCAGAAAAGGACAAATTCTGCAGGAATTCCAGTGAATGAAGCAGCAGCTTTCTTTTAATCTAGTCAGTTCAGGATAACAGTTGTATTTCACTAATGTGCAAAAGGAAAGAGCAGCTTGATCAGCCTCACTGTTTTTCTTAATTCCGAGGCAGAAATCTGGGAGCTGAAGCTTGTACAAGACATGAGGGATTCCTCCCTGTGCTAGGCAAGCTGTTCTGCAGGATGGGATGGATTTCATCACTCAGTCCCCTGAGCAGCTGATGGGGCTGTGCTTTTTCTTGGTGACTCCCATGGCTACCATTCTTCTGGCAGCTCAGATGCTACAAGACAGAGCTTCCTCAAAAGACACATTCCCATTTTTTTAACCAGGAGAACTGCAATTGCCTGTGTTCATTGTATGTGGGAATTAGCAGATAAATCCGTTAATTTTCCTGCACAGAAAAAAAAACCAACCTTGGCATTTGAACTGTATTTTGCAGAAAAATGTGGATTTAGTTTCACTGGCACAAGGCAACATTCCATCTTCCCTCCCTTGTGGAGCCAGGGGCATAAAGGGTCTCTCTAGAAACTGACAGCTTAAGGAAGAACTCATGAAGGGGATCACAAAGCAGCTGATGGTCACTACAGTATTTTTTTTTACTACCTTGGTAGACAGACAGGAATAATACCGTGCTGACCACCACACAGGCCACTTGAGGTGATGAGAACTCACCTACACAGGTCCCTCAGGAAGCCCACAGAGCTGCTGTGCTGGGAGGGAATCTAGTTCTTTCTTTCCAATTGCTTTCCTAACCTCTGTGTCCACAAGGGCTCTCCTTGATGAGCAGCTTTTAAGTTGTTTATGGTAAAGGCTTTTTTTTCCCACCCCTTTCTTTTTAAGGTATAGAGACTGACTAGTAGGAATCCTACATTTATTGCTTTTCTTCTTTTAAAAGCTGAACAGATGGCCTATGAATTATATAAAGGAAGATCCACTTTTGTTTTCAGCACATAGTCATGGAGCTGGGTAGGGGAGGTCAGTGCTTCCAGCAGTCTGCAGACTGGCAGGAAAAGTTGTACAACATATTTAACGAGGAAAGCTGGAACACAGGAAAAATAGATAACAACAGCAAAGCTGGTAACCCAGGGTTTGATGTCAGAAATGGTGTCTGGAAGAAGTAAAAAGGATCATCTTCCAGGTGGGTGAGGAAGATGCTGGAAGTCTTCCACTGGTCATCTCAGGATTGTGGGGCCAGGTAAGAAGAAGTGCACAGAAGTAGAGAATTGGAACCCAAATGAACCTGACAGACTGCAGACAGCCCAGTTTCCACATGGAAAGGAAAGAAGTCCATGAGTCTGAAAGTGGGTCTTTTAATAATTTGTCTTTTCTGAAAGTTTTCCAAGCCATTCCTCTTCCAGGGGAGTTGACTTCCAGCAGATTCCATTTCTATAGGAAATATATAGCAGTGGCCATGTGGGGAACAGAAAGAGGGAAGAAAGAATCACTCCATAATAATTCCTTATTTCAAGGGACTATTTTCCCTATAAACTGGGCCTACTCAGCTACAAACTTGAAGAAGGGTTTAGCTTTGTCAGAATTCACAAAGCTGTTCCCTTTATTCTGGTAACAAGGCATTTGGAATCCCCAGGCCATCTGAAACTAGCTCTGAACCACAAACTGAGGCCAGCATAGAATTCAATAGAAAACCACTGGGAAAACCAAGGGAGTTTAGCTGGGATCAAAACAAAAGTAAGCAAAATTGTGAGTTTGGCTTGATTTTAAACAAGGACAAGAGGGAAAAAAGGAGGATATAAAAATATGGAGAATGAAGAACATTTGAAATTGAAGTGTCAGTCCCTAAATTATTTTGCATTTTGCTCTGGATTCAAGACAATTCATCAGCCCTAAGGCTGCATTAAAATGGGAGCAAATATTCACAACTTTGGAAAAAACTATTTTTGCCACTTATGTTTCTTCTAAATAGTGGTGGTTTGTTAAGTGTCAAGAAAAACAATTTTGTCTCTAGTATGCACACACACCCCCATTTATTGACTTTCTTATAAAGAGGAAGGAGGCAGCAAAGTGCTGGAATGTTTTGTAGCAACTAGAACAAAAAAAAAATCCCTAAATGTGAATTGCATATTTATACAAAAGCATTTGCTGGGATTTTTTGTTTCTTTTTTCCCTTGCAGGTTATTTTTCATTAAGTGTTGGGGTTCTCATTACTTTCTAAGACTTGGTCCTAGACCTCAGACTACGGTGGTAGATCCAAAAGCTGGGAAGTGTATTGAGCAAAGCAGTGCTCAGGGAGCAGCAGAGCTCAGACTTCGATCTCTCCCAGTGCACCTCAATACTCTGGCTGTTTTAATGACATTTTTGTTGTCTCACTGAAACACTGAGTGCAGGATTGTTCAGGTCAACCCACACAGTCATCTCTGCTCAGTCTGAGTTAAAGCAGCACCAGCAGTAACTACAGCACCAGCTGCCTCTGCCCATCTGAAGGTACACAGCAATTAGTGCACTACCAGATCCACTATCAGCTGCTGAAAGAATGTGCTGTGTTTTCAGTTTTCCAACTTAATTGAGCATTTTATTGGTTTCCTCTCCATGACAATTTTATAAATTTATTCCTGTCCAAACTGTACATTTCACATAATGGTTACCAAGGAGTTCACTGGTATCTGAGCTTGTTACGTTCAGCTCAATGAGGTCGTGGTTTGGTGATCTGCTTAAGGAACAATGAGTTATGTATTACAATTGCTTTTTTTTTTCAGATCACATAAGTGTAACATCTTTCCTAAACAGGAATGGATTATTATTTACTCTTCCAAGGATTCCTTCAAGTGCTCATTTATTTCTCAGTGACTACTGCTGCATGTTTAGGTTCATTGTCAGGAAAAGATCAAATTCCTGCTAATGATGTAAATCACTCTCAGAGGTTACAAATCACAGATCTTTCAAAGGTTTGGGAATTTTTTTTTAAATTATTATCAATTTGTCAAACGAAAGAGCAATGTCTGAAGAGGAACAACTCCATAGATGGCTGGCACTGCTGTAGCTGTTCCCTGAACCATAGGCCAAGAGGTGCAGTGATTCTGTAGCAAGTACCTGGCCTTGGCACAACTCCAAACATTCCTGACTTGCTTTTTGCTTCCTCATTGTTCTTTTAATTGTAATTCTAATACCAACTCCTGTGCATGGTAAGGAGAATTCCTAATCCCATGTTACCTCTCTTTTAATGTCTGACTGGTTTTCAAGATCCTAAAAGAAAACATCATGGAAATAAGATCTCAGCAAATGAAGAGCTAAAACAGTATGATGTTACAAATTTGAGTTCTTGTGTTCTCTCTGCTTCCTTTGATCCTCCAACAGAGACCTGTGCTGTGAATCCAGATGGAGGTGCCATTCAAGGCCTCATTCCCTTCAAGTAGAATAAGTATTTGTGTTGAGCTAACCCAGCACTGTTTAAGAATTTTTTTATTCTTTCTGTACTTCTTTTCTCCTAAGATTCAAGTGCTGCACAAGACTCATCAGAAACAAAACAATTTGAGCTTGGCTAAAACATACCAGATGACTCAGAGGCTTATGTTTTACAATGAAAAAAAGGCTATACCATCACTATTTAAAAGATACAACTTCTGAGCAAAGTCACTGAAAGACTCAGATTAATGACATCTTGAAAAACAGATAGTCAGGGATGTCCCCTCAAGTTACCCATCAGGAACACACTTATCATGGGCACTTAAAAGCAAGACCTCTACTCCTCACTCTGAATTTAGCCCTAGTTAGAGAATTTTCAGGCTTCCTGGACACTGGGACAGAGAAGAAAGATGTTCAAATATGGAAGTTGTGTAGAGTTTCTCACAGCTGGCTCTCTCTCATCTAAGCTTGAATCTAAGTTTAAATCAAAGCTGGACTTCAACTATCACCAATAGGGAAATCTGGTACAAAAAATTCAGGGTGTGCCCAGAACAGTCAGTGATACCAACTATAACAGCAAGGCCATGACTTGAAAATTCAGGGAAAACCTCTAGTATCATGTCTCTTTAAGTGTCTCTGAGAATAGTAAGTCACAGCCAGTTATTAGAAATGAATGTATGAAAATATAATGATGAACACAGAAGAAATGCATAAACCAAAGGAACACCAAGTTATATCAGCATATCACACCTAAGTTCATGAACTATCTGGCCTCGATCAGCTTCAGCACATCCTGCTCCAGCAGAAGAAATCCTGTAATTGCCTGGGTTTGCTCTCAGGGAAAATTTCTTCCTTGCCCTTAAGAATTACAGGGCAGCAATTTGCCCTGAAGTTTGCTACTGCAAATGACTAAGCCCTTTTCATTTATTTTCTAATAATTTTCTATTAGAACCCTGGATATTACTGTTAAATTATATTGTCTTACTGAAAAGCTCCATTACAAATGACATAAATCAGAGGCACAGGGACAACTGTTCCCAGGAAAGGATTAAGAAATCCCCTTCCAATACTTTTGTATCTGCCATACCCTGTTCCTGAGAACATTGAACATTTTCTCCTTTATTTCTTTCAAACCACACAGTGTGTGCATTAGTGGATCTACTCTATGTGATTTACATTTATATTTATTTATATTACACACTGAGCACACCCCTCAGATGTTTCTGCATTGTTGAACCTCACTGATTTTGTTTTCTGTGGAGCACAAGTCTCTCCATGCATGCAGGCTCTATGTTGCAGATGCAGTGAGGAAAGGCAAGCCCCTCAGTTTGTAGATGGGGTCTCAGCATGTAGGCCAGTGGATCAGTTATTATACAAGGAGTGCTACCATGAAGAAACATGAAGTGAATTTCCTTAAACCAACTTGCAATGAGTGGTGTTTGAGTCCTGCAGCTGAGTCATCCTGGTGTGTCTTCTCTTAAATGTTTACCAGAAAAGCAGTTCTCCTCCAGGATCACCTACCATGTACTGGTTTAACTCATGGTTCTGTCACCTTGTACTTTGGGCATGTTGGAGCTCCTCAAGAAACCCTCCATTAGTCTGTCTACTCACAGGACACATTGGGAAAACTGAAGCATAGACAATATTCTTACTTTTCTGCATGCTGCTGCAATAGGGAAGTTGCTGGATGCTCTCCAACCACAGAGCAACATAGACATTTCTGCTCTAAACACTCACTGCAGCTTCTCATCACCAGTAAACACTGGCTTTCCAGAAGACAAAGGATGGATATTTTATCTTTAAAGCTTTAGAGGAGTGTGAGTGAGCAGAAATATACATATCACCAGGGAAAAGAAACAAATCTCTGTTTTTCTGCAAATCTAAGTGTCAAAAGAACAGATAGAACTGATTTCTCTCAATAAAAACAATGTAATCAAAACGATTTGCAGAACCACCATCAGTTCTTACACAATTTTAGATAGAAAAGTGGAGACATTCTGATTCTTCTTTCTTCTGCATTTCCATAATGTATAAACATTATGTCTCAGTAAGTTAAATTTTATTTTATCATCAATCATACTGACTTTATATTGTATTCTGCTCTAATACTGTATTCAAGTATTGAATACCATAGATCACAGGGATTTTGTTTATAAAGGATCAGTCACTTTTAATGTGGGAAATGTCACACTCTTTTAATGCATGACATTTAATGCTAGTGTCACACAGAGCCTGGGAAGACTAAGCCATCCTGAATCCATGTACCTGCTCTAGGTGTGAAATCCAGCTGGCTCCTACAGACAGGCCTGGGGCAGTACAGCCATGAAAACTGATCACGTACCAGTGTGCAAGTCTGAGAAGCAACTATGAAATGTGCAACCCACCAGATCCTCCTGGACATTCAATGATTTGAGACACTGCACCACTAGAAAGTATCATCTTTGGAATTTTCAGAGTCATTCTATGCCATGAAGTATATGGAAGGAGGTAATCTATGACTAAACTGGAGTTACAACACTGCATTCAAAGAGATTTGAGGTATAAAATCACCATTGTCGTGAACAGTTAAGCACTGAATAAAACCTAAGCACCTGACAAAACATTCTGCACTGAGAAGGTATGAAGCCATGAACAAAATGAATCACTGCATTAAAACACTGTGACAACCATGAGAGGTGGCTGAAGAAAAAGCAACCTTAACCCTAACACATTTTCACACCATGATTTAATTCCACTTTCCCATTTGAACCTGCAAAAGAAACCCTCTCCTTTTGCTTTCAAGCCAGACTTTCAGCACTCAAAGAAGTGGAGAAACTTTTCCTGGGATGATGGGTGTATAGTGCAGTCCAGGCTGTGGGCATTTCAAACAAGCTCCTCAGCTCCACCTCACACTCACTCAAGTGAGAGCACAAAGGTTATGCTGCAGAAGTTTCACTGACAGCCCCTGCAGGCTGTCTAAATCTGATGTTGATTTGCTGGTCATGCGCTCCACAGACATTCAGAAGCCAGAAGGCTTAAAATCTAGGATCAGTCTATTTTATTACTGCTCAGAAAGTAATATCTCAATATTTCACCAATGGCTCGGTTCTGCCGGGCATGTCCACGGCACTGCTGCTCTCCATTAGAGCTGTGCAGAGAGGGACAAAGTAAGGGAAGAAGGATACACAGATTTCCCAACCTGATTTGGTGGCAGTTCTCTGGCATCAAATGCTGGTATTTAGGATCTGCAGGCTTACTGCCTCATAGGCATTCAAAGCCCTCACTCTGCATCCCATACAACAATTGAGGCTTAACTCCATCAGCCAGTCTAGTGACCACAAACCTGCACCTCCTGCTTCCCCAGCACCCCCTCAAGGCCCAGAATATCTACCCTCCTGATTCTCATTATGGGAATTGAATTATATATTTCATCAACAGCAAATGTGCACTAATGTTTTACTCTTACTGATCTCGCTCATAAAGTATTCCTTTGGTACCTCAGCTAAAAAGTTGGTGAAAGGGCTCCAAGAGCAGCCCCTTGCTGAGGAAAAAGGTGTGGCTAAGCTTTGCTGAGACTTCTTCCCTAGCTCATCTTCTTTTCTTTCACCAGGTTAAGAAGATCTAAGCAGGCCCAGTTCTTGTTCCCTCTAAAAAAAACAAGAGCCTTTGAAGACAGAAAAGCAAACGTATTTGTTCAGAGAGCAAAGCAGCACAGCAAATGACTCTCTTACATACTCAGAACTTGAAGGCCACCCTCCCTGTGCATCTACATCTGGTTTAGTTTCAGTGCTCTCATCTCTGAATCCTTTAGTGAAGGTGCTTTGATCCACAACACTGATGTGAAAATCCCAGAACACCAAACTTCTGTAACAGAAATGCTGACAGCTTTATCTGACAGCAGCATTGGTGGGTCCTGGAGGATTAATGGCATATCCAGGGCCTGTACTGCCAAGAGACATCCCAGACACAGCACTGACATACTGGGCAGGGAAGTCATGACACAAATGTCCTAGTATTTATCTGGTAGCTGCAATGAAATGCACATCTATCAGTCAGGATTCCTTTTGGATGTCACTGGATCTTGCTGTGGCAATATCCCAGATTTGGCACAGAAAAGGCACAGAGAAGAGAGCAGATCTGTGGAATCCACATGGGCCAGCTAAAACAGCTCAACTCTGCACTGACTGAAAGCCCCTGCAGAATCAGAGCCCTCAGTAAGTTACAGCTCTGCTTAACACTGGAGAAAATTCACATACTTTGGTTTGCATCTGAGTGACAGCTCCATGTCAAAATGCATTGTGAAAAGAGGCAGGTAAGTTTTAATGCCACAATAATTTCCTCCTATTATACACATATACCTGTCTATGGAATGATGTCTAATTATTCAATAAAAGGAGGGGCACTATTTCAATATTGGTATCAGATCTCTTCAGCCCTGAGAAGCAATCTCTTTCATCAAGTGCTCTAATATTCCTTGTTTTTATTCATTTTACAGGTTCATTTGCAAAACAGATATTACGGTTAGTGACAATTCTGTGTAAGAAAGAATTAACTGACACATTTAATTTTTACCCATCTCCAAATCACTGTCATATCAGCCTATCCTTCCTTCCTTCCCCTACTTATACCCACTCTTTTCAAGCAGCTTTTGAAAAATTCATTTCAATTGCTTCAAAGATACTGATGCCCTGGTCCTCCAAGGAACTCTAAGAAACCAGAAAATGCAGCTTCTTGGAAAAGAGGTATTTTTTTCTTTAGAATTCTGAAGAACTTTTTCAAAAAATGGGAAATTCGGTGAAATGAACAGTTATCATTGTTTTTCTTCATACAGTTTTCTTATTTGCCACATTTTTTTGACCAGGAAAAAAAAAAATTAACAACTTGGAAGAGAGTAAATTAGCAAATTAACATAACTCTCACTATTGCCTGGGACATCCTTTATGTACAACTTGCTGAAAACTCTTGGTGTTCAAATCCCTTCTACCAGAGGTTTTCCCAGCTTGGGAGTGTGTTCTTCCTTTAAAGTCATGAACTCCTTCTGGGACTGGGAACTGTCTCCCCTTAGCCTTAGCACCACATCCAAGCACCTCATTTCCTTGCACCTTTTTGCATAGGCAAGTACAAATTTCAGACAGAACAGTTCTAAGGAGAGAGGATTGTGGCTGAATGCAGCACACCCTGGCCACTGGGACATGCAAATTCAGGTTTCACCCTTGGGCAGCACAGGGAATCACACCAGAGCTTCTCATGTTCTTGGTGAGTGACTAGAAAGGCATGTTTAGATTTGAATTGCTTCTGATTTTCGCTTAGCCTAAATCAAAACATCTATGCTGAGAAAACCTTCAACATTTTTATGTTTAACTTGGCTTAAAAGCTTTTTCCTCCCCACCTTTTCCATTTGGCTACCAAGCAAAAAGACTCAACTATGTGTGCAACCCTAAAGCCAGTGTTGCACACTGATGGACACAGTCACCCCCTCGTTTCTGCTGCACTGAGTTCTCTCTACCAGTCTCTCTTCATTCAGTCAACAAAAGAAGGCACTTGTAACAACAACTGTCAATGTTTCTACTAAATAAAAAATTATTCTGAAATTACTGCTCTCATTTGAGATCCCTTAATTGTCACAAAGCAGATGATCCTGGTTAATGAGTAAACCACAAACATCTGCTCAGCCCCCTCCAAAGAAAAATGGATTAATAAAGCTGAAATTACACAGCTAATGGTGTGGACAGTCTACCACAAAGTGTGATCATATTTCAGAACGTTACATCTAGCCCTATTTTATCAAATTTTAAATAAATTACTATTGCTATTTCAGGTCATTTATTATTTCATAACTAATAACAGTAAGGATACATTACCTTAAAAAAACCTAAACAAACAGTATCAGTAAAGGAAAAAAAAAATAAATTAAGTGCAATTGCTATACAAATATTCTTCGCTCAAACAGACATATGAAAAAAGCAAAATATCTGCAATTATGTAAGAATTCCATGCCAAAGCAGGGAAACTGCATAACTGGCAAGGAAGATCTTATTGCTGTGTAATACCTTCCAAGAAGTCACAGTGTTCTCTGAAAACCAGGAGAATGCATTAATTAAGAACTTGACCATTTCTCACCAAAACTACTTTGTGTTGTAAATGAGCAAATAATTTTAACATTTCCTGGGGGGTAAATAAAGAAGTTTGCCTCAGAATTTGATCCAAGATCAACTCTTCAACTTGCATTAAAATTTCCAGAGTATTACACTGGTAACATCACAACAGTGAGTTGTTCTGGAAGTGTCAGCACAGCTGCCTTCAACCATGTAAATCACTCTCTTCCTATAATATTTCAAAATCAGGGAGTTCACATTAGACCAAACCTGTGACTGAGAAGCTGATACAAGAAAAATTAACTCCAAAGGTTGCAACAAATTTGGCAGATGCATCTGATATTTAAACTGGACGTTGGTCCAGTTGGTCCCCAGTACAAACCACCGTGCACCACTGCAGAGTTCTTCAGGATCAAAATGGATTGCAGCTGCTGAGACAGCACAAGACTTTGCAGCTCTGGAGAGCAAATTCTTGGCTCTGAACAGCATTCAGAAACTGCTGTTATTTTGCTGCAAATATTTGATGTTAAATTCATCAAAACTCTGTACAGTTTCAGTAAGGAACGGCAAAGAAGGATTAAGCAAGCTTCAATCTGAAACTAAACAGTTTAAAATCAAATCACATAAAGCATCTGTAAACCCCTTTTAATTCAAAACTGGATCATTTAAGGATTATTTATTCATTCGTTCTTAATGAGTCCTCCTTTTTTATCTTCTCATTTTAGGCATAGAGTTGACATCAACATCCACATGATGGAAATCACGAGCTCCAGCACATGCTTAATTTAAGGCTCATCCAACAGTTCCAAAATACTTCTGAGACATGCATTTCAGTGCCTTCCCAAACAGGGGCTGCTTAGATTTATGGCAAATCATAACTGTATATCAAAATAAACACTCCTTCAAACCCAGACAGAGCTGTAACTCCCCGTGGTCTAACCCCATCAGAGTAATTCAAACTGTGTCTAACTCTTGAATAACCCAGAGCAGTTGAGAAAGAGCATTACTTAACCAAAATACTTCATGCTTTAAGAGGCACCCAGTCCTGAAGGTGTACAGCAAACTGAGGACTGGCAAATTATGGACTTAAAAATATATATATAATTAAGAGAAAGCACATGTTTAATTATAGCTCCTGGATGAGGTAACTATAACTACTAGGGAAGCTAATTTTGAGACAAAGCATTATGTGATGTATATAATTATGAGAATAAAAATAATGAGCATATATTAATTGGAGGGATATCTCGATCCTGAGAGCCAAATTTAACTTTTTTTTTCCTTTTTTAACCAAGACAATCTATACATTCTTAGTTAGACTTTAACACAATACCCACCTTAGAACACACGTGTAGAAACCACTGTCTTGCACCTCAACCGAGTGAAACCATATTGAATCTTCATCTTTGCTCATCCTAACTTCAGAAAATATAATGGGTTCTTCTAAATCTCCTTTGTTTTTGTACCACATGAGCCTAAGACCTGTGCTTTGGGCCATGCTATAATTAGTTCTGATATAGCTGTAGAAAAGGGCACATTTCACTCGGACTGGTTCACCTGCCAAAGCCATGTATGTCTTGAGATCCACTGACCAGTCAATGCAACCATCAACTGAAAAGCAAAAGAGTAATAAAGAAATGTTAGATACAAATACATTTTTTCTTCCAAGATAGTGAAAAACAGCTTGTGAAATGCACTGTAAATCATTAAAAGAAAAGAATCCTTGTTCTCCGGCAACATGAAAAACCTAAAGCAGGTACTGGCAATTAAAGGGTTTTATGGACACGTTTTACTTACACCTAAATGCAAATGTGCAGGCAATAAAAAGAAGGTGTTGGGCCTTCTAAACTTTATTCCTTTTGAACATCATCACTTTCACCCCCAAAACACTAATTCTTCCATAAATAACCAAGTGTTTTCACCTTAACTACTTGGTACCTATGCAATCAGGCTTAATACAGGAATTGTACAAATATGAAACGGGATCTTTTCATGTTCTGTTCAGCAAAAGCTTTTAAAACTGTTTTCTTGACACTTCACTTTATAAATGAACATGTCAGCCAGTTTAATAAAAGATACTTCTCCCTAGTTTTGTTTTCCCCTCCCAACATATTTAAATGTCTTTAAAATCCTACAACATGCATATGGATCAACACGTAACTCCCCCCTATGCCTCTCAGAGACCTTTTAATTCAGAATTCAGTCTTTTTATTAATGGAGAAACTTTAAGCCTGAAAGTCAACCAAGAATATAACCAAAGGACTACAAAGACAGATCATCAATAAGCAGATACACTACTTACAATTAGCAAACTTCATGAAATGTATAGGGTTTAGAGTTTATAGATCATAACCAGATACATTTAAGTGGAATATCTTTCACTTAGATGTAGCTACTTCAAATTAAACCAAATATGTTTGCCTCTTCTGCATTTTCAGGATCATTTCTCAGACTCTGATATTCTCATACACTCTTCATTTCACATACATCTTCAATAGAATTCACTCAGCTAATTTTATTTACTTCTTAAATAAATGTAGTGAACCAAAACTTCTACATGTAGTGGAATTTCTGAACCAGTTGTTTGGTTTTTTTTAAGTGGCTTTTACCACTTTTGAATTATGTCAACCATTTTTTTCAGGCTTCTCTTGAATCCTTCAAAAGTAACTGTGACAAATGGAAGTTTAATAACCTTCCCATTGCAGTAAATCACCTCTAATTGTACTATGACCACACGAACTGTGCAACTGAACCAATATTTAAAAATCTATTGACACTGACCACTTGAATGCATTTCTAATACATAAACTTCCATTGGACATCTTGTAAAACAGACTTTATGTATCAGTTAAACAAGAGGCTCAAGAGGGAAGGGAAACCCATTATCAAAATGATACTTTTAATGTCATGAGGGTACTGAGAGGCAAAAGGAGATGGATCATCCAATAGCCCACCCCACAGGGATAGATCAGGCTACCTGCTCTCACCTCCCACCCCACAGGCAGATGCAAGCAGAGCAGCTGGTTGTGCCAACAGCCCCAAAGCCAGACCATTCTCCTGCAGTTATGTACACACAGCTTTTGGTTAACTTCAATTTTCATTTCCATTCTCATTTTGCTGAAAAAATCCTGTGGATTTAAATTAAAGTTCAGTGCTTCTCTCTTTTAACAGCTGCAGTTAATGACATCAAATGAAAGGCCAGGAGCAATTTAGTGACTTCCTTCTCTGCTGCAGCATCACTTCTTCCTCTGTGTTCCCCTCCCACTCACACCAGAACACAGGACAACTGTCACTTGGAAACCACGTCCTCAGTGCCTCCCCTCCAGGTTTATACCATCCCTCACCATGCCCAGTGCTGCACATGGCAACTCCAACATTCTTTTGCAGGACTCCATGAACACACTGCATTTACCCCCTGCAATGGTGTCACACAGACGTGGGCAACCAGCAGCAAAGATGGAAAAAGAATCCAGCTCTCCCAGTCCTACAAGCTGACCCAATCCACTTTTACATTAAAGCCCAGTTCTGACATCATGAATTGTTTTATATGGGTAGCTTTGAGGGCTCCTCCATCTAGTGGGTATCAACGTGCTCCATACAGAGCTTCCTCACAAAAGCTCTGTACTATTTTTAAGCCCTGCTCTTATGGGGTCTGATTTTTCCAACTAAAGAGCAGTGTAGATCTTACAGCCACCTTCTCTCAGCCAGGGATGCAAACAGGAGTGCTGAGCACTCCAGACAGCTCCTCCTGCTCTCCAGGACAGGCAGGTGTTGCCAAAGGCTCCCCTCCTCCTGCACTAAAGTCTAAGTAGAGGTGTAAACTGAAATGAACAGGGTTCAAATCCAGAACTGGAATTCAGCTTCAAACGAATTCAGCTGATTTAATTAATTCTGTCAATCTTCTGTCAAAATAATCCCGTCATGTCATCTAATGCTTTCAAATCTGTGCTGGTTCAGCAAAGTTGAACCACAGTAAAAAATAACTGCCATTCATATACACATGGAAAGCTTGTGGTTCAAGCAGAAAAGTGCCAGTTTTTCATTTATTTCACAGAGCAGAGATACAATTAGGAAGAGTTACAGAGTGAGGTACTGACCTAATACGGAAATCCAGCTTTGGAATCTGAAAATGCCTCTGCTTGCAGTAAAATTTCTCCCACATCCACAGCAAACAACTTGTCAAAGCACAGCTGAAAGGAACACGAAGCACCCTTCAGTGTCATTCCATCTGCCTCATCTTCCAGTTGAAAATGTCTTCTCTATTCTACTGTGCATTCTCTACTACTTTATTTTCAAAACTACAGCTGTCACAGTATATAAAACACAGTGGAACAGATAAAAGACATTGGAATGGTCATGCACAGCCAGGTCACTGCAGTGGCTAAAACCTGTCTCCAGCTACCCCAGAGGCTGTGGAGCCAGTGCACTGCTGGCTGCTGCCAGGGCTCCAGTGCAGTCACCGGGCATGGGACCCAACCCTGCATCCCAGAAGAAGAAAAGCAAGAAAAGGAGATTTACACCAGAGACCTTTTTCTCATTAACTTCCAAGCTGAAGCCTTTCAGCACAGGCAGAGGGGGGAGATGCAGGCAGAGAGGGAGATGCAGGCAGAGAGGGAGATGCCAGTCCCCGAGCAGGAGCAGCCAGAGCCCTTTGGAGTGTTCCCAAGCTGTCATCACAAATGATGGAAGCTGCTTAGGTGGAGTTTAGCACCATTATCCACAACAAAGTTTGCTGTCATTTCTGTTGGGCTGGTTTTCAATACATAATATAATCAGGGTGGTAAGAAGAGAAAATAATGACATTTGAGACAAGCACTTACTATATAATAAATGTATATCTATCTATCTAGCTTTTCTCTGCTACCCAATAATCAGATGATCCTTAATAAATACCTGATTGAAAGCCCATTCAAATTAAATTCTACCTATTGTGGGCGTACTTGAGATAGTTTCAATAAGACAATTATTTGAAATATAACATGTTGAGCCTTGAGAGGATCTAGAAAACACTGGCCCAATTTTAGCCCAGAAAAAAAAAAAAAAGTTTCCTATCTATCTGTCAGTCTGTGTCGTGTGTGTTAAGGGAGTGGAGCATCTCCCTGCTGAGGAGAGGCTGAGAGAGCTGGGGCTCTTTAGCCTGGAGAAGAGGAGAC